>CM040917.1:36171567-36201567 GCA_023029165.1 Gobiocypris rarus
AACCTGAGTTGACAGAGTAAGTTTATACCAAGCTTTGAGAGACCGATGAACTTGATTTAAACCAGGTTGGATTGATCTGGATTTGTCAACTCTAAACCTACTCTGAAACTCACTAGCTTCATGCAACAGGCCTCTGAGATTTGTCCAGCATTATTAAAGTGTCTCTATTGTGCTATTTTAGGTTCCTACTTTTGTTTTGGAGTCTCTCAGAGAGATACTCTGCTCTGATTGGTCAGATGGCCCAGTCTGTAGTGATTGGTCTACTCTACTCTGATTGGTCAGATGGTTTAGTCTGTTGTGTTTGGTCTACTCTGCTTTGATTGGTCAGATACCACAGTTGGTTGTGATTGGTCTACTCTGCTTTGATTGGTCAGATGGCACAGTCTGTTGTGATTGGTCTACTCTGCTCTGATTGGTCAGATGGTCCAGTCTGTTGTGATTGGTCTACTCTGCTCTGATTGGTCAGATGGCCCAGTCTGTTGTGATTGGTCTACTCTGCTCTGATTGGTCAGATGGCTCAGTCTGTTGTGATTGGTCTACTCTGCTCTGATTGGTCAGATGGTCCAGTCTGTTGTGATTGGTCTACTCTGCTCTGATTGGTCAGATGGCCCAGTCTGTAGTGATTGGTCTAGTAACTTCACTAATGTCTGAGCTGAAGGAACAGTCAAACACTCTGAGCTACACTTTCCTCTCTTGCATATTGTGTTGTCATGGTTTGTCAACCCATTGAAATGGGAAGAAGTTAGAACTGAAATATTTCACACTTCCCTTCCTTTAAACAAAACAACCAGATCCCCTCGTATAGGACACAGCCCAGTTACTCATCATTACTCATGGGATAATCTGAACGCAGTATTGATCTGTAGAATCCTCTTGATCTAATTTCACTGAGCTTTATAGATGAGGAGTCCAGTCAAAGAGAGTAATGAAGACGGATTGAACTCGCTGTACATTTACATTATCTTTATCTCAAATACTGAACATGACTAGGGTGACCATATTTTGATTACCGAAAATCAGGACACTCGGCCTGGCATATATATATATATATATATATATTTAAGTTAAATATACGTTTTTCATACAAGAGCTGCGAGTAATTTTCTCTTTGCCTTCTGTTGTTTGATTGACATTAATGGCTCAATCGTCAGCAGGTTTATTAGACGCTGCCCCTTTAAGACCGAATGCAGATCTAATAATATCATTCTCCCATTGATTTCTCCAAACTGTTTATGTCCATTTAAGATAAACTGTGGTTAAGTGAACACTCTCCAAGCCGACATTTTTTCACAGTGTGCACACACACACACACACACACACACACACACACACACACACACACACACACACACACACACACACACACACACACACACACACACACACACACACACACACACTGCCCCTGCCCCTAAATCTACCCATCACACACACACACACACACACACACACACACACACTGCCCCTGCCCCTAAATCTACCCATCACACACACACACACACACACACACACACACACACACACACACACACACACACACACACACACACACACACACACACACACACACACACACACTGCCCCTGCCCCTAAACCAGGGGTAGGCAAGTTCGATCCTAGAGAGCCACTGTCCTACAGAGTTTAGATCCAACCCTAATCAAACACACCTGAACAAGCTCATCAGTGTCTTCAGGATTACTAAAGCTACAGGCAGCTGAGGGTTTTTCAGGGTTGGAGTCAAACTCTGCAGGACAGCGGCTCTCTAGGACCGAACTTAGGACCAAAAAATGTCCCCACAAGGACAAGGATTTTGGATATTGCCATCTTTGTGGGGACATTTTGTCCCCATACCGTAGTGATTACCAGTCCACACACACACACACACACACACACACACACACACAACATTGTTTATAGCGCATTTAATTTTGTCAAACACACATTGTGCTGACTCCGACGTTAGTTTATGTTTAGGGAGAAATGTCAGGAGAATGGAAGGAATTTGCGATAGACGGAACGCGGATATAGTTTATAATAGTTCTACCTCATATCTTCGTTGTCTTCATTGGCTACTCGAGTGGTCAATTTAATGGCCCAATGAAAAATAATGAAAACCAGGACATTTTCATCACTTTATAAAAACCAGGCAGGACGGCAAGGACAGGACTTGAAAACAGGACATGTCCTGGGAAAACAGGCCGTTTGGTCACCCTAAAAATGACTGCTCATTGTAATGCATTGTGGAGGACAGAGCAGTGGAGCAGTGTTTGTCACATTGGGAAACAACAGATTTTGTACCACATATGGAGCGGCAAAAATCAGAATCAGGCTTGTGCCATTCACACTGTCCTGAGAAATGATTTGGGCCACATTTACCTGCAGATTTACAACGAAACACCAACAGTACTGGACATCCTCACAGTCCTTATGCTGCTTTTTTACATGCATTAATGTGTTGACCAGAACACAAATCCTTGGAATATACCCGTGACAGCAAAATCAAAGGTGCAATAAATTCAGTCACTCATTACAAACTGCTAAACCCAGATTTTTTTTACAATGAATTACTGTAGTCAGCAATGTACCGTGAAGTAAATGCATGCTGGGTAATTTTCCTACAAATTACTATGAATCAACGTCAGAATGATGCTGACATCACAGAAATGTACAGCTCTTGTTTAACTGTGAATTCACATGATAACGTTGTCTCCACCCATCCGTCAAAATGGCGATTAATCTTCTATTTGCTTGAGATTTTGGACCTAGTATGGTTATATTTCAATTTCTGTTCTAACCAAATCAGAAGTGTGTCAAATGAATGCATCTGTTAAAACAATGACAAGCTAGAATATATGATTGGTGATGATTTTTGCGTTTATTTGACTTTAATTAATCTGTATGTTTTGTAACTATTGCTTTTGGTCAAGTATATTAAATATTGGGATCTCTTTTTAAAAGAGGCAATAACAGAGACTTCCATTTGCTCTCGATGGCATTTTTTAACTTTGCTACAGTCATCCAGGAGTGACTTAAGTGACTTGTTCCTCAACCCAAAAGTGTGTCGCAAGCTTGTAGGTGATGAGACACCATTTGTTTAGTTTATTCATCTTTTTACACTGTTTTATTTTAGGGATAACATGACATATAACACGCTCTCATTACGTTTATATTTTTTTACATGTGTGGTTTCAACAACCAGATCCCTTTAGACTTTAGTTTTGACAGTAATGCGGCCCAGACCTCCTGAAGTGGCTTTTAGTGTTTAGTGTATTTGTTGTAAATGCTCCTGTTTTCTTCTGTGCCCAGACTTGAGTTTAGTTTAATGTTTGATGCATTTAAGAAGAAGCGTGTTTTCAGTTCAGTTCATATATCTGACTGCTTAAGTTTTTATTGACAAAACCGTGAGGCCAGTGTAGGTTCACACCATCAGTGAACTCACAGTAAAACAAGAGCAGTGAGTTACTGATGTCAGCTTCATTCTGCTGTTGATTCACAGTAACTCGTAAGAAAATTACCCAGCATGCATTCATTTCACTGCGACTACAGTAATTTATTTTAAAATAAAACTCTTAAATCCTGTTTATTCCTGGCTTTTTTTTTTCAGTGCAGTGTTTTCATTCTTTTTTATTCATTTTTTTAAAACAATGTCTTTATTTGTGAAAAATACTGTAATAGAAGTTGCCATGTCTGTTTATTTATTTTTTCTACAGATGCAACATTTTCGAATTATTTTCTCATTTATATGAAGTAAAATAGGATGTTCAGAACATTAGGAGAACCACTTATGACAAGCTCATTTGATTGATTATGATTTTGGCTTCATTTAAATAAAGCATAGTTTGGTGTTTGTTTTACATTTGTAGGACGATCTATCTTTTAATCATCAAATGACTACATTCATAATTTCTGTAGTTCTGATATATTCTGAGGATGATTGTTCAAGACTTGATTTACTACCCAGAAAACATGCAATACTATCCTACCTGTTCGTATCGTGCTTGGGATGGGGCTGCCGCGTGAAGGCGGTGATGGCGATGATGGCTCGGGATGTCCCAGCATCAGCATCACTCTCCCGCCTCCGGAGGGTCAGCTCTTCCACATGTAAACGTCAACACCAGAGAGAAACACACCGGAGAAAGCGCTGTTCTGAGACTGTAAAGTCTTTCGTGAACTCCGCGTGAAGAAAACACGAGCGCTTTCTTGACCCAAGACGAAGTCATTAAAAAACGCAATAGTCTCACGTGTTCCTCGATGAAGACACTTTTATTGTGAGTGTGTCTGTGGGGAAGAGAGTTCTTGCGCGCCCACCGAGTCTGATTACGGAGGAACGTGCGCGAGACACGGGATGAGCTCCAGCCGGGAGACACATGAACGAGGACGGAAGATGCTCGGGACACATGCCTTATAATGAGCCACCTGGCCGTTTATAGCGAAACCTCGCCCTCTTCTGTCGGAGGTCTGTTACAGCAATGAATAATAAAGAGAACTCTTCACCAACCTGTCTTTGCAGGACAGACTTCCGAAACTACATATCCTACTACAAACGATTAGAGCCCGAGCACCGATGGTGTGAGGACCCTGTTGTACGGTAGACCAAGTACAGTTGGTACACTTTTTGCTTTTTCAGTTACCACACCAAAACTGAGGACTGAAAATAAGTGATTTTTTATATGACATTTCCTTTACTTGTCTACTAAAATTTTAATAATTATTAACATTCATAAGTAGGCCATATTTGCCACAATTAGCTCATAAACACAATAAGCGTTTTCGTTCCAGCTGTACCCATATCTGGAACAGTACCCGAGTACAGGTCAGACACCATCCGTAATGCTGTAAACCTGCCTAACCAATGCTCTGAGTTTGTAAAATACATTTAAAAATGAGAATTCAACATTTTTTATTTCCATTCAGTATTTTATTTGATTATTTATCAATAATAAATTGCCTTTGGTAGCTTATTTTAAGCAAAAACTAGTAAAAAAAATGTATTATTATTTTTTATGTTTGGACTTGAAACAAGACAAAAATACTAACTAAGAAAGCATTTTTTGCAGTGTATCAACTGTATGTTTACCATCTTACATATCTGACTGGTAAACATGGCCTTGCATTCTCTAATATCCTTATGTCATTCATGCTAGAAAATATGTCAATTAGGACTACACAGTTCAAATATCACAAACATCAAATGCTGTTTTAATCTGCTTTGTACATTATCTGAATGTGACTTATTTTCATGCAACTAAACTGCATGTGCCGCAATATAGGATTCTAGTGCGGTATAATCGATACGCTGGGTCTCAACTGTACCCCGCTGACCATCTCGCACATTTCTCTAGATTTTACGATGGCCTTGCATGACACACAGTCATGCAATACGCCAGTTTTCAGAGCACAGATTAAGGTTTACAAAAATGTAAGTTCCCTTTAACAGTCATTTAAGGATGAGAAGCTATTCGATGTGGAAGAGCTGTAGTGAAATGGAAAATTGACCTTAGAAAAAAAAATGTTCACTGATATCATCGGACTGGAAAAGCACACATACTTCAAATTTTCCACGATCGAAGAGGGCTCTAATACGCATGTGCGAAGGAAAAATCACAGATCAGAATTGTTGTGCACACGCAAGTTATTTGAGGTGTCTCAAATGTACCCCTGTACCAACTGTACTCGGTCTACCATTGCTCAGCCTATGCTCTTCTCCAAAATTAATCACTTTTTTGAGGGCCTAAACATGCTCAAAAACTCATTGATCTTTGCACACGCGTCAGAAGGGCGAAGTGTACCTCTGATATGGGTTTCAGAATTGGGCGTGGCAAAGTGGCTCGATAGCGCCACCTACAAAATTTCAATGAAGCGTCGTTCAAGCTACGTTTCACGTATGAAATTCGGAAGACATGTAACAGACCATGAGCCCGTAAATTAGGACTTCAAACCACGACTTACGACTTTGTAGCGTTCCAGGCAAAGTCATGACAAACTGCCTGAGCTCAAGGAATTACGGAAGAGAGATGTAAGCGAAGCTTAGCGGACCATATGGGCTTATGCTCATTTACAATCATTTATATCGCCAATTAAGGAGCTTACTCCTTGCTAAGTGAAAAGGAGGAGAAAAAACGGCACATGAAGCAGAAGCTGTTATACCCTTTATTTTACATTATTTGTTTATTTGGAAATGTATTTGGTATTAACGTAGCTATTCTTGCACTCAATGGACTGAAAACTAGCTAACGCTAGAAAAGCTGCATAATGCATACCATTTAAGGAGCAATACCTTATTTTAATAAACGATTTGGTTTTCAATGCATGACTTCAAGGGCGTAGATTTGGTTTGAACATTGGGGGGGTTGAACGTTGGTATGATGCCTGTTTTTATATTTTTGTTCATTTTTTAATGTGTTGTAACTGATGGATTTGAATATTGGGGGCTACCTCTCCCCATCCCCATAAACTACGCCCCTGCATGACTTCCATAAACACCGCATCTGTAAGGGCCGCCATTGTTGTTTCGAGGGCTACGTCAGAACTCATAACTGGGAGTACATCGATCTAGTACGAGTTAACGAGTGGGAAGTCACGGGTTTAACAGCCGTTCCAGTGCACTTTTACGGTTAGAAGGATGGAAAAACACGGGTCACGGGTTGCCTGGAACGCGCCATAAGACCCTGGGTGCAAAATCGGAAAACTATCAGGAAGTGAGATATTTTGAATTTTCTCCATTTCCAGGCGTTGTACTTTAACGTACTCCTCCTAGAAACTTAATCAGATCAATATCATATTAGGTCAGTCTAATCTAAAGGTCTTGGTAATGTTATATTGTGTAGATCTTGAGTTTCGCGAAGGATGTGTCTGTGGCGGCCCGACAATATTTAATGGCTGCGTCCGAAAACCTGGAAAATGCTGCCTTCGGAGGACACATGGAATCAAGGCATGTCCGAATCTAATGTTAACTTCACTTCCTGTCTCCTGAGATACCTTCATCTGATGGATTTCTGAAGGCAGCATTAATGTATCCTTCGCTGCCTTTGATATCCCACAATCCTGTGCTTTCCATTCAGTGACAGTTGAGCTGGGGGGAAAAAGATGGCGTCCGAAAGTTGCGTTTGCTGGTCAATTTGTGTGTAAATGCACGTTTTTTTTACCAACATTTTCCACTTATATTAAATATTTGTTTAGTTCTCACCAAAGCTCTATTTTGCCGTTGATCATTAAACGTTACACTGCCTTAGAAGTCTGTCTGAAATTATTTCGTGAGGTGTCTTCATGCACAAGCGCTGCCTTACAAGCCATTGTCTCGTAAGGCAGCGAGTCCAGCTGCTTAAAGGTTTTTCGGACACAGCCGATGTTTCGCCATGAAACAGGAAGCTGTTGTAAGTCAGACATATAATGTCCACCCCAATCTTCACATGTTTGGCCTGAAGACATCTACGTTTCAATATTAGTTAGTTATAGCGCCACCTGCTGGCAACAGGAAATGGCATGCTTTACACTGTAATTCACTCCCAGAAACACACTAAAATATGCCATCACGTCCCAAACATGACCAATCAAACACTTGGCTAAGTGCTAATGTACACGATTAACGCCTCAAAACTTTTTTGAAATTGTTGTAACTCAGATGTCTAATCTGCCCCAAACATGTTTGATAATAGTCCTGGCCTGAAGACAATCTTAAATAATTCAATGTGTAAAACCAGAATGAAACAGGTCAAAAAGCTATTTAAATCTTTATTTAACAAAATCAGTCATAACTTGAGTTGCAGCATAGATAAAAATGCTGGCTTTATCTCAGTTCAAAGTATTGTATCTGGTCAAAGTAACTTTTTATTTGCAAACATGTGTACATGACAAGGAATTAAAAAAAAGAGATCAACCACACAAGCTGGAGCCAACTAGACATGTTTCAGACATGGATATACAAACACGCTCACCAAATGTTGGGATCTCTTTTTAAAAGAGGCAATAACACAAACTTCCATTTGCTCTTGATGGCTTGAGATGAATTTTTTTTTTACTTTGCTACAGTCATCCAGGAGTGACTTAAGACTGTTTCTCAACCCAAAAAGTGTGTTGCAAGATCATTCTCGGAGTGTGCAGTCAAAGAAACAACATCAACAACAAAAAAAACGTAATTCAAAATGTTTTTCTGATGCAGGACTTTTATTTTGAAAGACGTGCCTGGAAGCTGTTGACTCTTCTGTCAGACAGTGTAAAGGTAGGGTAGGTCATTTTCTAAGAGGCTAGCAATAGCAAGCTAGCTCTGAAAGCATAATCCCGCGTTCCAGACGAGGTTGGACGTGGGAATATCCCAAATTAAATGTCCCACTTCAGACCTCAGTGAATTCCATATGATGTCGCCATGACACAATGAAAGCATATTGTGGTAATTATGGTAATAATAAAAACAAAAATCACTTTGAAAACAGCAGATAAAAAACAAAGGCATATTAAACTTAATGTCTAATGTGAAGGATTAGTTCACTTCAGAATGAAACTTTCCTGATCATTTCCTCACACCATCTCATCCAAAATGTGCATGTCTTTTTTTCTTCAGTGGAAAAGAAATTAAGTTTTTTGAGGAAAACATTCCAGGATTTTTCTCCACATAATGGATTTCAATGGGAACCAACAGCTGAAGTTCCAAATCAATGCAGTTTCAGAGGCTCTGCATGATCACAGCCAAGGAATAGGGTATTATGAGACATAATAGTTCTTAAAATAGTGCCATTGTTATGTCTCAAGACCAGTAATGTTTTTTAAGGCACAATTATAAAAGATTCTGAAATGTCCAAATTGAACTATGACTTAATCCTGGTTTAATCTAAGACCTGTATGTGAAACTGGGACTATATGTGTAAAGTGGGATGGTAATTATGTGGCAACATTTTTTGTAAAATAATAATAAAAAAATAAGAATTCCGAAAAAAATAAAATAATTCGCGGCTTAAGGACCATGGGGAAATGTGGGTCCCATGGCCAAACCAGTTGAGAAGCACTGACTTAGGACTCTTAGGAGTGACTCCACTCTGCTTACATACTTCTGCTTTAGTGAGACATCCGGATAGAGCTGTACAAGTGCCAAGTGCACACACAGTCTGATTGAGGAATATGCTGATGAATTTGCTGATAGCAGAGACATTTCCAGCTGTGTCAGCCTTTCTATCTCAAACAGTGAGCACAACTGTTTGCTATGCTGTGAAGCAAGCTCAGTCAAGACGGCAGGACTACTCTGTTTAGCATGTTAAACTGTCACCCCAACAAACCACAAAGAAGGGAAAGCAAACGTCTTTAGAAATAAAAAATCCTTTCCTTCTCTTTCTCAGTAGTATACATTTGCATATTGAGTTCTATATTTTGAAATAATAATCCATGTATCGGAGCTTTACCACATAACAAATAGAAAACATCAGAGCAGGAATACAAAAGGTACATCAAATCAATGAAAAACATTTCTTCACCATAATTCTGTTCACCCTTCACATTCAATGGCCTGCTTGCAAGAAAAATACACACTACAAAATTTGAATATCTCACACCAGGATTGAAATTGGTCCACAAACAATAGTCTGAATTGAATAGAGTTATACCCTAAAGGTTATCAAATTACCAAAAATTATTATTTAGCATATAACTCTAGTCCTGGTGTGAGACATTCAGATTTTGTAGCGTGTATTTTTCTAGCTTCATATAGTACATGGAATGAATGAATAAATGAGGTATTTACATAGTACTACTGTACACCCAAAGCACTTTACACTCATGTCAGGGGTCTCTCCTCAACCACCACATTCAACTGTGAATAGCCATACAATGAGTAAAACCCTGCAACTCAAATGGTCAACATACATTTAAAAAGGATAAAAAAGCATATTAGTGATGTTTTGTAACATGTTACTCATGAAGGAGCTCCTGAAGACGACTGACGATTTAAATATCTCTGGAACCTCACAGTCCAGTTTGCAGATGACTTTATAAATGGCCTTCTTCCATGATGGATCCATATCTCTACAGGCCACTATGGCAATGAAGAACTCACGTAAGCAATCTGAGTTACCTCCAGGAAACGCTCAGGGACCTGCAGAAACACAAGGGCAGAGGAAGTTAAAGATTAAATGAAAGTGTTGACTTTAGTCAAAGATTGTGTTGTGTTGTGTTATGCACCCTCGATGCAATTACAGACGTTGATCACCATTATGGTGATCAATGTTCCCTTTGGTTTAGCTCTTGGAACTTAATATATATTATTGCAAATATCTACCTATTGATGCAGTGATGCAACAGGAAATCACAGTTATTTTGTTTTAAAGGTAGGAAAGCAATAAATAGGTTATATCTTTTACAATTTTGTTGCTCACACTTATGTCATGAACACCCTTTGAAGCCTTTAATTGGGTTGATATAATCTAATCTATATTTGGGACAATATCTTGCAGTTAATCATGTTTGAGTCACACACACTTCAACATTCAGCATAAGAACACAACATTTCTAACAATTAAATTATATTTAAAGGAAGTTAACTATGCTCAACAGAACTATACTAACTAAGCATTTAGCAGTACAACATACTATTCATGTTTTACTTAGTTTTTTTAAGGCAATCGGTTTGCATGCTTTTTCAAGTAAAGCCGGGTACACTGTGATTTATAATAGTCCTTTCAATTGGTCCTTGTCAGACTGTAAGCCATGTCACACTGTAAGATCTACCGTATATACCCGAATATAAGACGACCCTGAATATAAGACAAGCCCCCCATTTTCCAGACTTATTTTTGGGGGAAAAATTTATTTTTTGTTGGAAAAATCTGGTTTTCAACAGAAAATAATTCTACTGATAATTCATTGGAGAAAACATTTTAACACCATTCATGAAATACTTGGATTAATGTGTCACAAAATAAAGTGCACTCTGTCAATGAGTTCAGAAATGAATGAGGGACAAAAATTAATAACCTTTTCACAAAATAATTCTGTATGTATGTAATTGTGGTACTGTGAAGATAGATGTAAAATAGCCATCTGCTTTTAATCAAACACATCTGACATTAAAGTCTTGAAACAAACCAAACTGTGGGCTGCAATAAGAACAGCAGAGCAGACGGGCCTTTACTGTTTATTTCAATCATAACAACGAGTGCGTTTACATGCACGCTCTTTATATCTAATAAACCAACAATGAACATGCTCATGTAAACGCGGTAACCCGTTTTCTTTTACCGGAGTAAGGTCATAAACAGCTTAAGCATAAACCGGTCGGGACAGGGAGTTTTTCGCCTCTTATCCCGATTTCGTGCACCATAAACACATTAACCTGCTTTCTGTCGGCTTATTGAAGTGCGAGAGCAAATGTAAATGCATCCCGACAGAGCGAGCCAGCGTTTGCATGAAATAAGGACATATATCACAAACGCAGACTCTTTTAAGACCCAGAAACATTGTAAAGATGTGTTCTCATCTCATGCAGCAGAAGAAGAGGTTCAGACAAACGCTGCATCTGTGACTGCATGAGGGGTAAGATGAGCCGGAAATCTCCCGCTGACACGGTACACGCTTTACATCACAACTGATGTCACATCTGGGATACTCCGAGTCAGATCCGGACATTATTATTTTTGACGTCACTACAAGGAAATAACCCGTTTTATTAATAAAATTAATTTAAATGCGGTTTACTTGCATTGTCAGCTCACTGATGTGCATGTAAACTGTCACTCATTACGTAGCCTATCGTGTTGGCGCCCTCTACTGTTTCCCTCTGCGCTCTCCCTTTCCCCCGTGATTTGGTCTATATCGCGAATATAAGACGACCCCACATTTTTCAGACTATTTTTAGGACACAAACCTCGTCTTATATTCAGGTATATACTGTAAGTCGTCATTAATGTCAGACTGTATAATAGTCAAGTCACATTAAAAACGGATGCATGCAAAAAAAAATTGTCTGGAGTTTTATATCATATTCGGTTTGGTGACGGTGAGCTGCATTACCGGCGGGACTGAAATTGTGAAATCTCTAGCACTCATTTTGGTCATGGTTTGTCTTGAAAAAATTAAGATAATTTGATGGTCATCCTAGGAGAAGTCACACTGCAGGATTGTGTGCCAAATCTTCTGACACTGACCGAATTTCGTCTGAGGTAAAATTTTGATAGCAACGGTTATTAAACGGCTGTCGGTGAACATGTCAAACTAACGATCAAAGACTTCAGATTTTAGCCTAGGATCAGAGAAATCTTTTTGCCTCATGCTTAAGTCGTGCAACCGGCTTAAGTATAACTAATTAGATGTCACAATGTAGGTTATAGAAGCACCTAACCTTGGTTATAAGCCAAAACTTGACATAAACTGTAAATTTGTCCCTCAAATCTAAATGGATGATTGGAATGTTGTTCCAGGATCAACAAAGATGCGGATCCAGGATATAAATTAACCCAATACATGTAAATGCACCCAAACCTTTATTTTGTGAATAGCGCAATCTATAATGAGCCTACTGAAATGTACTTAGAAAGAGGCATTTTTGTTTGGAAAGGAATGCTCTTCTAATTACTTTATTTATGTTTATTTGAGTCAATGATGTGGGTGAATTGTTCCTTTAAGAATAGCTGACAAAACTCTGGAGTTGACCTTGTTAGAAGTACAGAGAACAGTACTTTGACTCAGTCTTCTTCTGGGAACATGTTTTTATTTGATCTGCACTCACCAAACAAACACTGACCATGAGAGATAGAGGAAGCGATATTTACTTGAAGGATCCATGAACCACACACACACACACACACGCTAAACTGCTGTTTAATCCATAACCAACTAACATGGGAAAGAGGTTAAGAACACTTCCCATGCCATCTGGGAACTGCACAGGTATAATGCAATCTGTCTGGTTGATTTGAGGGCTCAGAGATGGCCTCTCTGAAAGCAAGACTTCAAACTGAGCAGCCTTGATGAAGGGAAAGTAAACACATTGAAATCTGGCCTTGAGTCGAGCCTTGCGTTTCACTCTCACCCAGTCATGATGCCATGTTTTTCAGGGGTCGTGTGATAAAATCAGTCCACATTACAAATTTAAATACTAGCATTACTTGCATCATGTGGTTAGGTTTAGGTATGGGGTTAGGATGAGGTTCATTGATTAAAATGATCTATGAAACAGTACAATGTAATAATTGGTAGAACTGTTACAAAAAACACAAACTCACAAAAAGCCAAGCGTCAAACTGCCCAACTAAAAGAAACACTGATCACCATAATGGTGATCAAACAGTTTCAATAAGACATTAATCTAAACCTCTCAAAAAGAACTGTAGAGGAATGACAGAAATAAAGTCAGTCTGGTTAGTAATAAGAGAGATTTTGTGTCTTTTCAGTTGATTTCATCTGTAGATGTGGCTGGAAGTCAGCTGTAGTTCTTGCGTTTCATTTTCTGAGAGTGCAACCAACATCACAAATATAACATTGATTAAACTGAAATGTAATCATTGCAGGTGCAAAAGAACCAATGCAATTAAAGTTGATGCATTAACATTGATTTAGCATTGTTTTAATGGTTGCTTGCTATCTGTGTAGATGTGAAGTGACTGTACTCAAAATCAGCAGGTGAGAACATGAGAAAAGTGGCAAGAGAAGAAAAAAACTTTATAACTATTAGTACTTTTGCAGCTGCATGCCGACTAACTCGTTAATTTTCAACTGCATATCAACTAACTCTAATTAGTCTATTAGTAGACCGTTAGGAGTTAGGGTTAGTAGTATAAATTGACGTACAGGTACTAGTCTGTTGGAGGAACATCAATATAAAGTGTCAGCAGATATTAAGCAGTCTACTCTAATGACTGGTAGTTGACATGTAGTTGCAAAGTTATTTATAGTTAGAAGACTATCACAATGAAATGTTACCAAAATAGCTCCATAAGGTCTTTATTAGCCCTCTGTTGGATGTGCATACATTACAGCCCTCATATATTCATGGTGATGTGACCATCTCTAGCAATGACTGTTCATATGAGGAGCGTAAGGGGATCTTGGAGCATGACTAAACTCAGTCACACCTCTGAAACTGTAGCGTGTTGTTTTTCACTGCACCTCAGAGTCCTTGCTTGCTCAAGGTCAGAGGTGTGGATATCCCAAAGACTGTGTTTCACCCTCAGGTAAAAGTGTAGAACAATTAAAAGAACACATTGATATCCCTTTAGATATCGGACTCCTGAATTCAGCACAATTTCTCACAGAAAATGGAACAAACACTGAAAAAGGACAGTCAGCAAGCTTGACACCTTTCAGTAACTGCTAGATGTACTGTATGTTTTGCTACATTGTGAAAATGATAAAACCTATAACTTAAAAGTATAGTTCACCCAGAAATAAAAATCATAATTTGCTCAGTCTGATGTCATTCCTCATTTTTTCCTGTGTGACTTTCTTTCCTCTGTGGGCGGTAAAACGTTGGTTACTAAACCAAGGGTCTTAGACTGGGGGTTGTCAGCTATACTGTACGCCAATCAATATTTGATTACAAATAATTTTTTTTTGTTCAAAAATTAAAAAGTGGGTAAAAAACATCACTAAGTCAAAAGCTAAGCACCCTCAGTTGATACTGTAATAATATCATAATGGCAAAACAGATTTAGTAAATATCTATGCACTGGAGAACATCAATTGTTTCTGTGGGATTTTGCAGCGGTAAGAAATGTAGCTAATCAGATCGATCTCACAATGTTAGAAGCAGGGAATATGGGCAAGCGTAAGGATTTGAGCGAGTTTGACAAGGGCCAGATTGTGATGGCTAGACGACTGGGTCAGAGCATCTCCAAAACTGCAGCTCTTGTGGGGTGTTCCCGGTCTGCAGTGGTCAGGATCTATCAAAAGTGCTCCAAGGAAGGAACAGTGGAGAACCGGCCACAGGGTCATGGGCGGCTCAGGCTCATTGATGCACGTGTGGAGCGAAGGCTGGCCCGTGTGGTCGATCAAACAGGCGAGCTACTGGAGCTCAAACTGCTCAAGAAGTTAATGCTGGTTCTGATAGAAAGGTGTCAGAATACACAGTGAATCACAGTTTGTTGTGTATGGGGCGGCATAGCCGCTGACCAGTCAGGGTGCCCATGCTGACCCCTGACCCGCCCGAAAGCACCAACAGTGGCACGTGAGCATCAGAACTGGACCACGGGCAATGGAAGAAGGTGGCCTGGTCTGATGAATCACGTGTTCTTTACATCACGTGGATGGCCGGGTGTGTGTGCGTGGCTTACCTGGGGAACACATGGCCCCAGGATGCACTATGGGAAGAAGAAGCGAGCCGGCGGAGGCAGTGTGATGCTTTGGGCAATGTTCTGCTGGGAAACCTTGGGTCCTGCCATCCATGTGGATGTTCCTTTGACACGTCCCACCTACCTAAGCATTGCTGAGACCATGTACAGCCTTTCATGGAAACGGTATTCCCTGGTGGCTGTGGCTCTTCCAGCAGGATAATGCTCCTGACACAAAGCACAAATGCTTCAGGAGTGGTTTGAGGAGCACAACAATGAGTTTGAGGCTTTGATTTAGTGTGTATATATATATATATTATATTATACACACGCTAAAATACTTTCTTTTATCCCATCTTAATATGCATGACCCATCCTGATAAAAACAGCATAAAGAAAACCTGAACAATTGGAGAAAGCAGTCATTAAAAAATTAATGAATAAACACTAATTACTGTTTGTGTAAATCATGCAATCAGTAAGCCAGACACATATGTAATTAAAACTCAAAGATTGATATAAGGGATGGAGCAAAGGTGGAAAAAGAGACAGGAAAAACAAACTGGAAACAAACTGAGTGTGTGTGACAAATCATCTTTACTATCCCATGTGAGTGTGTGTGTGTGTGTGTGTGTGTAGATGTGTAGTAGGTTAGTGTGTGTGACAACATGGCAAATACAGTATGTCCGGATTACATTCATAATACACACATTCATACAACATAGAACATACTATTGTAGAGCTCACTCTACAATAGTACTACCCAGTAAGTACTTATTCAAAATATGCACCTACGCAGCCTATGAGTGTGTGCTGCTAGTTCGGCATGGGTCTGGTTTCAGTAGATGATGTAAGCAGTTGGAGATTTTAGTTTACAAGTAGCATGATTTCCCATTTCAGTGGATAAACACAGGCTCATAAACACACACAGGTAAAAGTCAAGGCGGTTGATTTGTGTGTGAAATTTGCATGGCTTGGCACACTTTCCCTAAGCAAAGGTAATCAGCCATCACATCTCTTAGACAACTACTGAGAAAATCCTTAACATGCAAAACATGTTCCCTTCCATGTCTTCACACAGATACACTCTCACAAAGCATGCGACGGAGCTAACAGTAGATTTGTTCACTGATCTCAGCACTATTTGCAAATTCCTCATTTATTTATGTAAATAACAGTATTGATGCAGTTCCTGGAACCAGAACAGTGAGTTGTATGTGTGTGTTCATGTTTTTCCATCCCAGTGTGGACTTCAACCTGAATGCACACTGACTCATGGGGACTTGTGCACCGTTAGGTCCCAACGAGGAAACAAGCTTATAAATCATACAGAATGAGTTTTTGTGAAAATGTAAAAATGCCTGTTATTTTGTGTGATGTGTAGATTTAGTGTGTGTGTTTGTGTTGGGTAGGCTTAGGGGTAGAGTTAGTGTATCTGTGTGATGGGTAGATTTAAGGGTTAGTGTGTGTGTGTGTATGTGATGGGTCGGTTTAGGGGTAGAGTTGGAGTGTGTGTGATGGGTAGATTTAGGGTTAGTGTGTGTGTGTTGGGTAGGCTTAGGGGGAGAGTTAGTTTATGTGTGTGATGGGTAGATTTAGGGTTAGTGTGTGTGTGTGTGTGTGTGTGTGTGTGTGTGTGTGTGTGAGTGTGTGTGTGTGAGATGGGTAGATTTAGGGTTAGTGTGTGTGTGTGTGTGTGTGATGGGTAGGTTTAGGTTAGTGTGTGTGTGTGTGTGTGTGATGGGTAGGTTTAGGGTTAGTGTGTGTGTGTGTGTGTGATGGGTAGGTTTAGGGGTAGAGTTGGAGTGTGTGTGATGGGTAGATCTGTGTGTATGTGTGTGTGGGTAGAATTAGTGTGTGTGTGTGTGTGTGTTTTGTGAAATATCAGGACACAAATGTGTATAATGACATGGGTATGACACAGGTATTACAAAAAGAGGGTGAAATTTGAGGACGTTCCCCATGTCCTCACTTTTCAAAATGCTTATAATTCACACAGGATGAGGATTTTTTCACAGAAAGTAAACTGCGCAGTCTCCTGTGATGGGTAGGTTTAGGGGCAGTGTGTGTGTGTGTGTGATGGTGTGTGTGTGTGTGTGTGTGTGTGTGATGGGTAGGTTTAGGGGCAGTGTGTGTGTGTGTGTGTGTGATGGGTAGGTTTAGGGGCAGGGGCAGTGTAGGGGGATAGAAAATACGGTTTGTACAGTATAAAATGCATTACGCCTATGGAATGTCCCCACATTTCACAAAAACAAACATGTGTGTGTGTGTGTGCGTGTGTGTGTGTAGGGGTAGGGTTAGTGTAAGGGGAGAGAATATACAGTTTGTACAATATAAAAACCATTACGTCTATGGAGAGTGCCCACAAAGATAGTGAACCAGAGGTTTCTTCTGAGCAATAATATTTTTTCCCCCTGAGAATGGATAGAGTCTTGGGGGGAGGCAGAAAGTGCATGATAGATGGAGAGATTCTGTTGCAGTGAGAAGGAGAGGGCAGATTTCTATCACATGACTCCAGCACATTTGTGCCACAGGAACACTCAGCACTGGCAGGTCACCTTCCCCTATAAACACACTCAAACAAACCCTTTCGCAGCACTTCTGACCCACTCTACTGGCGCAAAATGACGTCTTCGGCACTCTCTAAGACTTTCCATTGTTTTTATAATAAGCTAATTATGTTGGCGATATGAGTCCAAAAGCTCAGGTTACATGTTTTGCTCATTTTTTTTGTTCTTCTTTCTAAAGTGTTTTACTATATGGATGAATATTTTATTATTTTATTTTATTATTATTTTAAGAGTATCTTTAAACTATTGGGTTTGCAGTGTGTGTGTTCACTATCCCTAATGTGTGCACTCACATGAGTTAAATGCAGGAGAAATTCAGAGTATGGGTTGCCAATTGCCATTATATTACAACCCCAAATCAGAAAAAGTTGGGACAGTATGGAAACCGCAAATAAAAACGGGGTCTTCGTTGCCACACATTCTCTATTGGAGACCGGTCGGGACTGCAGGCGGGCCAGTCAAGGACCCGTACCCTCTTCCTCCTCAGCCAGGACTTTGTAATGTGTGCAGAATGTGGTTTTGCATTGTCTTGTTGAAATATGCATGGACGTCCCTGGAAAAGATGTCTTCTTGAAGGCAGCATATTATGCTCCAAAATCTCTATGTACTTTTCAGCATTAATGGTGCCTTCACAGAAGTGCAAGTTACCTTTGCCAAGGGCACTGACACAACCCCATACCATGACAGACCCTGGCTTCTGGACTAGTTGCTGGTAACAGTCTGGATGATCCTTTTCTTCTTTAGTCCGGAGCACACGATTCCTCCCAAAAATACCTGAAATACTGATTCATCTGACCACAGTACACGTTTCCACTGTGTGATGGTCCATCCCAGATGCCTCCGAGCCCAGAGAAGTCGACGGCGCTTCTGGACACTGTTAACATAGGGCTTCTTTTGGCACAGTACAGTTTTAACTGGCATTTGTGGATGTAACTACGTATTGTGGTACTTGACAAAGGTTTGCCAAAGTAGTCCTGAGCCCATGTGGTGATATAAACATAGATGAATGACGATTCTTGATGCAGTGCCGCCTGAGGGATCGGAGATCACGGTTGTTCAGCTTAGGCTTGCGCCCTTGTCCTTTACGCACTGAAATTCCTCCAGATTCCTTGAATCTTTTAATTATGTTATGAACTGTTGAATGTGAAATATCCAAATATCTTCCTGTCTTTCTTTGAGGAACATTGTTTTTAAACATTTCAATAATTTTCTCACGTATTTATTGGCAAACTGGCGATCCTCGCCCATCTTTGTTCCTAAAGGATTAGACCTTTCTTGGATGCTGCTTTTGTACCAAATCATAATTTCAATCACCTGTTGACATCACCTGTTTCAAATCACATCATTATTTAACCATTTTACCTCATTACTAGCCCTAAATTGCTCCTGTTCCAACTTTTTTTTAAATGTGTTGCAGGTCTGAATGACAGGAAAGGATGCATATTTACAAATGACATGAAGTTGACCAGACAAAACATGAAATATTTTTTGTTCATATTGTCTGCAATGAAATACAAGTCAAAGTAAATATAGAAATCACTTCTTTTTCTTTTTTGCGTTTTCCATACTGTCCCAACTTTTTCTGATTTGGGGTTGTGTATATATATGTGTGTGTGTGTGTGTGACATGTGCTGGCAAAATGAGTGGGGATGCACACAGGCTAATCACAAACTACAGACAAAACAAGTGAAGAAATGTCAATTTTGAGGTTCGCACAAAAATGAATTCATTAAGCCCTCGTCCAGCGATCCCAATGCTCCAAATAGCAATTAAACACCTAAAAGTAACTTTATTTGGATGTTTTCTGAGAAGAGTAGCTTTCATTTGTCTATGAAAACGATCTCACTCGCGCTGACTAACAGATCCGACATGGGTCAAACAACAAAATATTCTGAGGGCCATGAAAGTTTTGTGAAAATGATAAAAAATGCTGGCACTGACTGGCAACTTTTTTGTGTGTGTGTCAGAACATTGGAGCTGTATAAGTGAGCACATACCTCAAAATCGTTGGCTTTATTGTAGTGCATGTTGAGCACTTTGTAGAGAGGCGAATCACAGCTCACGCTGATGTCATCCGCTGACACCACGCCATCATTTATGAACTGCCGGGCAAACTTCTCAATCTGGATGTAGTAGAACTCCCTGAAGTTACTGAACCACTTTATCAGCTGAGACGTGATGCACCTGTTAAACTAAGACACACAGAATGTTAAACACTAATGTGTTACGGTACGTTTTAAAGGAATATTTCACCCAAAAAAGGAAAATTAGCCCATGATCTACTCACCTCAAGTCATCCTAGGTGTATATGACATTCTTCTTTCAGAATACAATCAGAGTTATATTAAAAATGTCCTGGCTAATTCAAGATTTATAATGTCAGTGAATGGCTGTTTCTGTTTTCAAGCCCATAAAAGTGCATCTGTCCATCATATACCTGCTCCACATGGTCTCGGGGGGTTAATAAAGGCCTTCAGAAGTGAAGCCATGCATTTGTGTGAGAAAAATATCCATATTTAACATTATTTAGCACTTTTACGGTGGATAGATGCACTTATGATGTATATATGCACTTTTATAAAGAATAGATGCATTATTATGATTGATGGATGCACTTTTATAATGGATAGATGCACTTTTATAATGGATAGATGCACTTTTATAATGGATAGATGAACTTTTATAATGGATAGATGCACTTTTAGGATGGATAGATGCACTTTTATGATGATAGATGCACTTTTACGATGGATAGATGCACTTTTATGATGGATAGATGAACTTTTATGATGGATAAATGCACTTTTATGATGGTTGGATGCACTTATGAAGGATAGATGCACTTTTATGATGGATGGATGGATGGATGCACTTTTATAATGGGTACATACACTTTAAAAGGTGTGTAGATGCACTTTTATGATGGATAGATGCACTTGTATGAACTTTAAAACAGAAACAGACATTTACTGCTATTATAAAGCTTGGAAGAATCAGGACATATTTTAACTCTTATTATATTCGTCTGAAAGAAGGGGTAATTTTCCTTTTGGGTGAACTATCCCTTTAAAGCATCTCTATCAGCCTGCACTCACCTTCACATCTGAGAAGTACATCTTGAGCATGCTGGAGCTTGGATACCTGCTGTAGAAGAACATAAGTTTGGCCTTCTTCAGGTGATTTGGGGACAAGCCCTCCTGGATGTGAGATCAGCAGTGAAGGAAAATAAGCCCATTGCTAAGGCACGATTTTGCTTGACATTATCACATCACTCAAGGTGTGGGCTCGTCACGTTCAATAAAACATGAAAAATACCACACCAACATATTTTACATCAGAAACTCATTTTACAGGCAAAGCGAGCAACGTCTTTCCTACGCCTGATCCCAAACCTCCAGATGTCAAAGAGATAAAGACAGTATTTGCATGTCACCTTCAAATGTGTTTGTAACCTTCACTTAACCAGGACGGAACACAAATATAGCGGTAAGGGCTTTGGGAGGATCTTTCGGGCATGGCAAGCTAGGAATGTTTTTCATTGCGGACAATATTCGGACCTGACACTCTTAGAAATATTATAAGCACATGTACTTACAGTGTAAAATCTAATTAGTTACACTCACTTGTTGTATTGACAATGTAGAGTTCTAGTAACAAAAAAAGAATTGTACAGAGTACTTGATAATTTACTTTAGATTAACTCTTGACTTAATAGGTACCATTGTTGTGTTTTGATGCTGAATGTTCAAGTGTGTTACAAGTGTAATCAATTGCAAGATATTGTCACAAATATAGATGGATTATATCAACCCAATTAAAAGTTTCACAAGGTGTTTGTCTTTAAGTGTTAGCAAATTGTAAAAGATCATTCTTCGACATGAATGATCTAGCTAGGTCCATTTTTAGTTATAACCTATGTATTACTTCTCTTCCTTTGAAACTAAATAACTGAGTTCTTCTTGTATCAATAGGAAGAGAATTACAAAAGTATAAATTAATTTCCAAGTGCAACCAAAGGGAACACTAATCCCCATAATGGTAACTTTAAAGAAAAACATTTGAGGTAAATCAACATTTCAATGAAATCAGCCTGTGATGTTCTCTCAAAATTTTCAGTTGTGTTGACTATTGTCACTACACTTTTGAAGTATATCCCTAAATAGTGACTTTGTTTTGAAAGCACAACAGGAAATAATTTATTTTCTTATAGTTGACTCTCAACATTTGCCAAACTTTACAGAGTAAAAGAAAAACTACATCCATGTTTTCACTGCTATACGGTAGAGGGCGCTATTACACATTTTCTGCAATAATGCAGAATCTCTGGATCAAAACACAGACGGTAAAGAAGCAGAAACTAGCGATAAAAGCATTGTTTACGCACATGTGAAATATTGCGATCATCAAACATGAACGGAATATGTGACCCGTGCTGGCAAAAGGAGTTAGAATGCGCACAGGATAATTGAGCTACAGGCAAAAGCGAATTAATATTTACTGATGTTGGTTAAATTTCAGGTTATCACAAAAAGGAGTTTATTAAGCCCTCGTATGACAATCCCAATGCACAAAATAGCAAATAAACATTATTTGGATGTTTTCTGAGAGGAGTAGCTTTCATTTGTATGATCTCACTCGCACTGACTAACAGATACGAAACGCGCACAAAGACGCCTCAGACAGCGCACGATCCCAATATACACAGAATTACAGTATTTTAAAGTATCTGTCTTGGCGAGTATTCATGCAATCATTATCTGTTATGTCTTAAGTGAACGTTTGGTTAACTGTTGAGGAAAAACATCTGATGTGTAACATTATATTAGATCCATGTAGTACAGTAGGTGTTAATATATAGGCTGTTTCATTAATGTCAATCAAACAATTGTGGTATCATGGAAAAAAGTTAAATATATATATATATATATATATATATATATATATATATATATATATATATATATATATATATATATATATATATATATATATATATATATATATATATATATATATATATATATATATATATATATATATTTTTTTTTTTCATTTAGATATGGGTTTTGACTTGATATGTGCCAAATTAGACATCAACTTTGAAGATGACTTTGGGAAATGAGTGAATGCAGTAGAGAAAGAAAAGTGGAGGAAATGAGTCAAAAGTCTATTAAGAAGAACCTCAATAACCAAACCAATAAATTAATCTTAACTTGGGTTTTCTGAGTAAACAAGGGAATAATGTGCACTGATTCAAAACATGTTTTAAGACGTAAATAGTAACTAAAGACAATTCAAAGTTTTGATGTACTAATTACATTTTTTGATTTCAAATAACAAAAACCCTGCATAGTGTAGTGATGCTTGACGTTATTAAATAAACTATAAATCTACCATGTTAGAGGTTTGAAGGGAAGCAAACAGTCTGGCTAGCTGTCTGATCTTTCTGCCAACACTGCACATTTTCCTCCATACTTATAGCATCCATCAATAATCAAGATAAGAACACATTGAAAGTTCAAACTGCACTGCGTGTGCCGCTCCCGCCGTTGTCCTGCACTGACCTCTGCCAGACAACCAAAGTGCTGACTGGGCACATTTTCCAGACAAAGAGGGCTGACCTGCCTCCTTTAAGGCCTCTCTGAGCTCTGACATCAGCGCAAAGCATTTTGTGCGTTTGTAAAACAAAAAACCTCGACCATTGCCAATATTAACAGGGGACAAACGGGAGCTTTCATCGGCTAAAAAAAAGCCAACAGAACTTAATATAACCACAGTCCCAATCCACCTAATCTTCATCTGAATAACGGGACAAACTACATTTCAAAGTCACACTTTGAGCTTAATTGCTTGATTCTGATTGGTTAACAGATATTCTAAGGTGTGCCATTACTTTCAATCCACCAAGCAAATAAATATGACAAACAATGGAATAAAAATGGCGAACTAATTACATTTTTTAGATGAAATTACTTTTAATTACATACGTATAAAGCACAATTTATCTTTCTCCTGTTTTCTCTTCCACGCCCACACATACACAGTCATTTACACAAACAAAAACTTATAATTTACATCAATTTATTAATAATATTCCAAAAATACCACTTCCTATTAGCCACACCATATCATCTCCCCAGGCAATAAACTCATTCCCAAATAAGCTCCATAACCATAGACCAAATCAAACTGGATTGTCCCAGTTTGGACATAATCATAGACATGACATAACAATGGAATTGTAAAGTAAGGACTTTTCCTTTAGGGCTCAAAGTTCTACATCCAAATCTAAAGCCATTCTTTCTATTGTTCAATATAAAATGACCCATGAAACGAAAAGTACATTAATTTCTATGCTATTTTGCTACTGATAAACAATAACATGGGTGACATCAGGCGAAAAGGAAAGTCATTTCAGAGGCGGAGCGAGAAAGTAAAATTCAATTAAATATTAATGAATAATTCGATAAGACATTTTGGTGACACTTTATTTTTAAGGTCCAATTTTCACTATAAACTAGTTGCTTTTTAGCATGCATATTAGTTTATTAGTACTTATAATGCACATATTAATGTTTTTTTCAGCATGACCATATTCTACATCCCTTAACCAAACCCAATACCTAAACTTAACAACTACCTTAACTATTAATAAGCAGTGATAAGGAGTTTATTGAGGAAAAAGTTCTAGTTGATAGAGAGGATTGGACCCTAATCTAAAGTGTGACTGACGTTTCTTTACTGGGGAATAATGTGCACTGATTTAAAACAAGTTTTAAGATGTAAATAGTAAATAAAGTCAGTTATGATGTCATGATGACTGTATTTGGGGCATAAGTTCCTTTACACTATAATAAAAAAACGTATGAGAGAAGCTTGAGGAAAAGGTGATTTGTAAATTCTGAAGAACCAAAACACACAAAAAACAAGTTGAGCTAAAAAAAAAAAAGGAAGGCTACCTATAACACTCAACTTTTTAAGTTAACTCAACTAATTCACTCCAGTTAAAGGGCTATCATACACCTGGTGCAATGCAATGCCAGGCACGACGCGAGTGTGTTCTGCTAGTTTCAGCCAGACGCAGTTTTCATGTTCTCGTCCAGCTCCACGTTGTTTAAATATCAAATGCACTGGCGCATCTGTTCACCCATGGGCGTCTGGTCTGAACACCAGGTGTGTGTGTGTGTGTTTGTGTGTGTGTGTGTGTGTGTGTGTGTGTGTGTGTGTGTGTGTGTGTGTGTGTGTGTGTGTGTGTGAACACCAGGTGTGTCCAGGAGCATTGTTGGAGTGTTGCTATTGTGAGGAACTGAAAACGACTGTGCCATAGACCAACACACACCTGCTCTAAAGTCAATAGTGCAGTATTTATGTGTTATTTAAAGGGTGTGTTAGTAATATGTTTGTTTGTGAAATGAGAAGTAGGTAGTCTTTTGAACTTAAAACTTATTGTCAAGGCAACTAAACAATGTTTAGCAATTATCAATGTTGACTTTGAAAATCAAATATGCATATGAAAAACAAAAATTGTATCTGCTTGTATTGCTAAACATTCTTTGGTTAGTCTTGACAATAAGTTTTAAGTTCAAAAGACCCTTTACTCATTAGATGAACAGAAGTATTTAAGTTGATTCAAACCGGAGCAAATTAGTTGAGTTCACTTAAAAAGTTGAGTGCGTTAGGTGGCCTTATTTTTTTAAGTTAGCTCAACTTTACTTTATTTAGTGATAGGTTTCACTACTGTGAAAAGGATATTGTACTCCCTGAGAGTGGCGAGATGTCTGACATATCTTGGAGGTCTCCACATTCAGATTTGATAAGTGACAGCCCTTCAGCAGTGCTTTCTGGGTAAACTGATGAGCAGGAATGGTTATGCATCAGATGGTGGGTGGAAGCCATTTTTTTCCGTAAGCTGGTGTTCTCCCTTGATAGATCCATCAAATCCGGAGAGTCTTTCCTAGGGTATCCTGTTGATGAAGCACCAAGTGTGCTCTGAAATGAGTAGCCCATGAGAGGAAGTGAAAATGGATGACGGAATGATGGGGAGATGAAGCCTGTGTTTCCAGAAAGAGAAGAATGTGGATGGCCACTTTGAGCTCCGAGATCTGTGGACTGGTGGTGTTCAGATGCAGACTGCATCCACCAGTGGAAGTGCCTCCGTCTGGTCATTGGAACTAGGAAGAGGGACTCCGACAAACGAGTCAAATGACCTGGGAAAGATAACATCACCAAAACACTGCAGCCTCTGATTAGAAGTGTGGAAGTTTGGCGAAGTGGTCATGGGTTGCTGGGATTGATGGGAATACTTGTAACAGTGGACGTGGAGGTTTCGAAAGAACATTCACCACGGTGTCAACCACTTGGGACATGGCACAGTTCAGCTCCTGCTTGAGGGTCTCTGCAAGATGCTTGCCTACTTCGTGCATTGACATCAACGCTTTGCTCCTCAAAGATCCTTCCCGTTTGGCCATCTCTCCATCCAGCAATACTTGCTCACTGAGCAGGACCCTCTCCTCATCTACAACACACTCTGAATCAATGTCATTATCAGTTCCATCAGCCACAGGATTGTGATTGAGGTGTTCAGTGATACCGCCATGACCAAGCGTGCTATCTTCGGAGAGATTCCCTCTGTCCGGTTCAGAATCCGTGCTGTCATAGATCTGGAAGAACTTCTCCTGAAGCTGTCTCAGCTGTTTCTGCAAGTCTTCCAACTGCAGTTTCAACTGCCGGCGTTCTTCAACCTTCTGCTCCTTGTGTGTGGAAACCAGCTGCTGCTGCTGAGGCAATTTTTGTTTCCTCTTGTTCTCACGATCTCGTGGGCTGAAGGACAGAGCAGGAACCTCGTTTTCTCCCTCTCCATCTTTTCCACAGGGTGCCATCGCATTTGGTGAGTGGTTCATCCCACGTATGATGTTCTCGACACGTGCACGCTTGGCCTGAAGGTGCTCCTCGTTTAGCCTCTCAGAGTCCGAGTGGGTCCGTGCGATTTGTCCAAATGGTGAGAGACACTCTTGGGAGGAGTTGCTGCAAGAGTCGTCCTGCGGTGGTTCTGGCTCTCTGCCTCCTCTCGTTGCCTTATTGCTCTTCAGTAGCTTTGTGATGATCGTAGCACCAGAAAAGGGTATCATGTCATCCTCATATGAGCTGGCCCTTTTAAGCAGTTTGCGGAGAACATTTGACGTAGCCTCGCGGAGTCCCGATGCTTGAGAGGAGTCCTTGGCACTCAAGCATATCCTGCTTCCTACTGTGATGGGAGTTCATTGCATCAAAGATGACAGTAGATTTGGCTGCACTAGTAACAGTGATGACGGCAGAAGTTGTATGTGTTGATGTGGCCGCTGAGCTAACGATTCTCTTCACTCCAATGTCCACTCGTCTTCTCTTGATCTGTTGATTTAGATGGCACTCATGGTCTGGCATTTGTGGTGCTGCTATTGATCCACTTCCCACAAGCCTGAACTATCAAACCATCCCACCTACAGACAGAAAAACATAAGAAGTGAGGCAAACACAACAAAAATAGAGCTTTTTGAAATGGAATCATAAATGTTTATGCATAAAATGGCCAAATATTAAAAGATCTATCAAAAAATATAATACCCAGATAGCAAGCAACCAATGTTAATGTGTCAATGTTAACTGCATCACGTTTCCACCCGCAATTAATGTTGAAATTTCATCCAAAGATCTATGGGAATTGCATTGAATCAATGTTTCAATGTGATGATGGTTCAACATCATGCTTGCACTCTCAGAAAATGAAACACAACAACTACAACTAAAGCCACACAGCCTGAAACCAAATTTAGATAAAAGACAATAAATCTCTCAATATCTCAGCAGAAGCTCTTTTTGAGAATCAACAGAGGTTTAGATGTCGATGTTTTATTGAAAATGGGGTTGATCATTATGGAGAACAGGGTTTCCTTCAGTTGGGCAGTTTGACTCTTGGCTTTTTATGTGAGTTTGTGGTCTTTGTTTCTGGCTTTCTTTGCAACATGTGTTTTGATAAACTCTATTACAAAGATGATCAGGTGATACAGTTTTCAGCATTTAATCATAAACAATTTGCTCAGCTGCATAATAGGATTTAAAAACATATCTCACAATTTCAAAGAATTATCTTTTTATGTATAAAAAAAGTTAATGGGACAATTAAAAATGAAAAAATTCTAAAAGCAGGCAAAAAAGTGGAAAGAGTAACAGTCAACAAACAAAGACACATATTTCTTTGAGTTTATTATGGCCATCTTAAGATCTTTTAATGAAATTAATAATTGTCATTTGGTCTAACCATCCATTAAAAGTAATAACATTTTAAAATAGGTTATATTAAAACAATTCCTTAAACATTTAATATGTCCTACACAGTTTAATAATTTAAAAATAATATAAGAAGTGATAATAAAACATTATGCCAAAAGGTTTTCCTCTTAAAAACGTCCTTTTCATTAATGCAATCAGAACATATTTCACTTAAAACTTGCTCTCATATAGAGGAATTCAAGTCAACTGCTTTTAAAGTGTTTTTTGAATACACACTCTAAAAATACTGGGTTGTTTCAACCCAAATTTGGGTCAAATGTTGACAAACCCAACCGTTGGGTTAAAATGCAACCTAACTGTTTCTGTTTGTCCCTATTTGACCCAAATTCGAGTTGAAACAATCCAACATTTTTTTAGAGTCTATGTAAAAAGACCCCCACTTCATTGACCAATCAATACTTATTTGTATGCATTTTAAATCATTGTCACATTATCGATGCGTATCAGAGAAACCCGTGTTAAATACACCTGTAACCACAGCTGCCCAAATGAGCAAAACGACAACCTACACCTCTGGTCGAACATCCACACACATTCCTCTTTGAGATAACACTGTTTTAGATAACGCCTCCAAAGTATAAAAAACAACAGATACATAATTTAACCTACAACGTCCAGCATCTCAAACTCGAACTATTTTGAATCAGCAGAGCTTGTGAAAAAGAAAACAACATTCGCGTAAAAGTCCAAGGAAAAATCAGCAGTGGATTGCAATTCGTTCCTTGTCATACAGGACAAAGGGTCACTTACCTCGCAAACGACTGGAGAAGAGCTGCTGTGGTGGAGATGATGATAGAATGATATGATGGAAAATCTCGTAGGGCGAGGCGTTATGAAGCAGAAATGAGTGACGGGTCCGAGTTACCGCTCCTGCACTTAAACACACATTTGAAGGAAACAGAGACTCAGCGTCAATAAAGCAGCCTGACGTAACGCCGCACCAGCCAATAAGAACAAAGATCCCAGAGGGATATTCTAATTGCGTATTCAAATTATTTTCTTCTTCTAGACAAACCAGACTCACTCCAGACCTAAACTGTTCCCATTATCTGTCACCTGATTCTGCTTCACACAAGCACAATGGTAAGATTGATTTGGCACAAACATTGCTGTTTAAAAGTTATTACTTTTAATCATTAAAGGCGCAATATGTAAGATAATTAAATCCTAAAACCACTAGTTGACTTGAGTACTTACATTATCCCAAATGTTTCCAAGAATGTTTAAATCCAGAGAAATAAGCAATTTTAACCAGGACACGGACCGTGCGTCGCCTATCAATGACATCATACCCGCATTACCCTCCGATTTTATGTTGAAACGATGGAAACCCCAGCGCCGCTTTAATATCTGCTGTGTTTATGAGACACTGTTTGGATCATTGATGGACAGAAACTGATCATTGTTCTCCAGCTCAACACAGTTAGTCTTATTGTTTAAAGCATATAAACGGCTGAAATCGGGGTCCTGCTAAATAATGCTAAATCATTTAACTTTAATGCCGTGTAATTATGCTAACAGGATTTTGAAAAAGCATGCAGCTATATGTTTTATTTTGAACAAGTAGCTTCTTTGTAATTGGTTTATTTGTACAGTTATTTTTTCAGGCTATTTTTAAAACGTTTGCTGCATGGTTAAGGTAGGCTACGCTAAATATCAGTCAAAACTGTGTTCGTTTTATTTGTGTACACTCACAATGAAAACAAAATATTGTGCTTTAATTTGTGAAACAGCTCCTTTAACTTGTGGAGCGCATCAGTCAGTGTAGCCACACTGCAAAACACATACAGCATAGTTCATAATAATTCATTTCTGAACATTGACTATAGACTTTTCATAAAAATATAGAAAAGAATAGC
>CM040917.1:36206567-36269067 GCA_023029165.1 Gobiocypris rarus
AGGCCTTAGTTCAAATAGGGTTTTATCATTTAAGTAGCTTTAATAAACGTGCCTTAGAAACAAACATGGTGCGCATCTTGAAACAAAACAATGGCTCTGGCAATTTTAAGATCTGTCAGTGGAAGTTGCTTTCAGTTAAAAGAGCTCATTTTAGTCCGGGACTAGCTTAAACGTTGTCTGTGAAACCGGGGGTAAGTCTACTAATACTCTACTAATACTCTAATGAGTAAATTGTTTTTATGCATGTTTGGCCTGAGTTTGTGTTGCATTTCCACTGTTCTGACCAGCAGGGGCCACCAGCGTGTGGCACTTTGAAGCTCCTCTCCTGGCCCCTTGGCCAAAATACAGGTTTTCTCAGTTGCTTTGGTGCATTTCTCACATCACTATTTACATTTGCACTACAGTTAGTTCAACCTCCACAACATTTAGTCATTTGTGCACATCATAGTAGCAGTTTCTCATTTCTTCCAACAAATTGCAAATGCTTTTGAACATGCATCAAATGCTTTCATTCAACTCTCTGCTGTTTTATAACATTATCTTTGCTTATGTCATGTCAGGCAAAATTAACTATACTTGTGAATGCTGAATAGTCATCCCATATAAAATGAATAGTCCTCATTTCATTGCTTGAGTCATTACATACAAAAATGTTTAACTAGTTGGCAAAATCTGTCAAGCAAATTTTACACATTTAAAAAAAATATTTTTTCCCCTTGAAACTCGAGGAGAACCTTTCCTTGCTGCATTACAAGAGATAAAATTCGCTGTGATGTAGATGAAATGATGTGGCCAGACAGAGAGGAATGCCTGGATGTGCATGAATGATTACAGTACTATGTATGTTGTATGTTCAGTTCCAATATGTACTGCAATATTGTTTACAGTTGTGCTCAGCTTTACCCAAAGGGAGTTTATGTTTGTTGTAAAGAAGGGTGTATTTTTTCTTTTTCACAATGCTGTGAATAAATTAGAATTGCAAAAAGCAAATGTAGTAAAAATGTGAAACATATATATTCAATGACTTGTACTCAGCTACCCCACTAAATACAGGAATGTGTAAATTTACTTTTTTATATGGCTGTGCAAATAGTATATAGTGCTGTCTTGAGCATTTTCAGGTAGTGTCACCAAGATCTTACTTTATTTCAATTGGAAGGAGCAAATGTAATAAGAATCCGCCCCAATCTCCAGATGACCGCAAACCCTGTCTAAGAGGATTTCACTGAGGCTGATAGTACGTTGAAGACCAGTGGTAGTATTAGCACGAGAAGATTTTTTATGAAGCGAAATGAACAAACCCTCCATCTCCTTCCATCGCGGGTTGATTCCTCCATAGGACAGGGTAAGCTCCTCTCCTGCACCCTTGGCCAAAATAAAAGGGTTAAATAATAACTCCCATAACAGAAAGCATAGCCAGTGTTAAGTGACTTCTCAACGGTTGGCCATGCAAACAGTGGCTGCAAGAGCCATTCCTCGTTAGTATAGTGGACAGTATCTCCGCCTGTCACGCGGAAGACCGGGGTTCGATTCCCCGACGGGGAGGCTGCTTCTTTATGACGGCCAAACACCTCTGCTGAAAAAAGCCAAACCTCCCTTCAAGACTCACCTGATGATGAGGATTAGCTGTTTGCACATGATATGTCTTACTTTCAATAAAACCTTTGACATGGCTTTGTAAAAGGTGTTTTTATGCATACTTGGCCTGGGTTTGTGTTGCATTTCCACTGTTCTCACCAGCAGGGGCCACCAGCGTGTGGCACTTCAAAACAGCCAATCGTTTTGCTGAGCGTTTGGTTCAGTTGACCCACAGGTTTGAAAAGCTTCCAACCATTCTCTGTTTTTGAACAAATACACGTGGCTCTGCTGTGAGCAGAGCATCCAAAAATACAGAAAACTCGCAAATGTTCCCCTCCACGGAAATCTTTAGTAAAAGGCGAAAGATTTATGCGTGAATGAAGAGAAACTCGAGCTGTACCCCTGAGATGTCGGGCCAATGTGCTCCCATCAACATGCCACAATGCTCAGCAAGGGTAAGGTCTGTTGCTGGCTCCTGCCACCCAGCTTTTTTCCTTTTTAAATCATGGAGCCATTTCCATTGGAAGGAGCAAATGTAAAAGAATCCGCCCCAATCACCAGATGACCGCAAACCCTGTCTAAGAGGATTTCACTGAGGCTGATAGTACGTTGAAGACCAGTGGTAGTATTAGCACGAGAAGATTTTTATGAAGCGAAATGAACAAACCCTCCATCTCCTTCCATCGCGGGTTGATTCCTCCATAGGACAGGGTAAGCTCCTCTCCTGCACCCTTGGCCAAAATAAAAGGGTTAAATAATAACTCCCATAACAGAAAGCATAGCCAGTGACTTCTCAACGGTTGGCCATGCAAACAGTGGCTGCAAGAGCCATTCCTCGTTAGTATAGTGGACAGTATCTCCGCCTGTCACGCGGAAGACCGGGGTTCGATTCCCGACGGGAGGCTGCTTCTTTATGACGGCCAAACACCTCTGCTGAAAAAAGCCAAACCTCCCTTCAAGACTCACCTGATGATGAGGATTAGCTGTTTGCACGTGATATGTCTTACTTTTAATAAAACCTTTGACATGGCTTTTTAATGCATACTTGGCCTGGGTTTGTGTTGCATTTCCACTGTTCTGCACCAGCGTGAGGCGCTGTGAAGCAGTGAATCATTATGAATAATTTTTACATTGAAGACTAGTCGTAGTAATGCAGTTTCAAAGGAAGGGCTTCAGAGGCTCTGCAAGGTCCCAGAAGAAGAATAGGGTCTTATTTAGCGAAGTGCCACGGATTGCACAATCATGTTGGAAAGGTCATGTAGGAGGAAGTTCCGCCCCAAGCGACTGTGCAAAGACTAATACAAACACCCTTTACAAAAAAAAAAAAACTCCATCCCCAACTTCAAAATCGTCCGACTAAAGGATAAAGGATGTCTGTATTAGTCTTTGCACGAGCGCTTTGTAAACAGGGGGGCGGTACTTCTGACTGCGACACGCGTCACCTTTCCGACGTGATTGCGCAATCCGTGGCACTTTGCTAGATCAGACCCTATTCCTCTGGGATCGTGCAGAGCTTCTGAAGCCCATCCTTTGAAAATGCATTGATTTGGACCTTCAGCCGTTGAAGTCCATTATGTGGAGAAAAATCCTGGAATGTTTTCCTCAAAAAAAATAATTTCCATTCGACTAAAGAAAGAAAGGCATGAACATCTTAGATGAGATGGGGGTAAGGAAATGATCAGGAAATGTTCATTTCCAAGTGAACTAGTGCTTTAAATGGTTCTCTCTTAGTCAAATAATGTCCAAGTTAATGTTGACCAGATTTCTGAAATTAAAATCGGGGACATTTCTTATTTGTGTGATCAAAATATAACTGAAATCTAATTTGTTATTATCTATTAATTAAAAAATGAGGACGATACATGTTTGCCCCTCCCTTTTGCAACAACATGTGTTCTCTGATGGCGAGGGCGGGGCCACCTGTCACTCACATGAGATCCACCAATAGCAAACCACCAGCCATCCCATTCCCCTCAGATAAAATCTGTATCTTCAGAATCAGGACTGTAATATATGGGACCCCCATCCTAAAAATATAATGGGAAGCTAGTTTTTTTTTTTTTATGTAAAAGTTTACAATTATACTGAGAAAATTATGTGTAAAATATTATTTGATTTTTATTTGATTTTTATACACAATATAGTTTTGTACTGTGTATTATTTTAATCTATTTATTTATTTATTTATATGTATTTTTTGTATTAATATCAGTTTTTATCTAATATTTGTTACTTATTCATTTATTTATTTTCTTTATCAAATTCGCATTTAATGCATTTCCATCTCATTATTGAACACTATTTATATTTTAAACTTATCCCTGGACGGTCCCCCTAGCACTCTTGAAAACGCCTTCTGTAACATACACACACACGCACACACACGCGCGCACACACACGCGCACACGCACACACACACACACACACACACACACACACACACACACACACACACGCGCACACACACACACACACACACACACACACACACACACATGTTGTGTTTCCATGTTTTATGGGGACATTCCATAGGCGTAATGCATTTTATACTGTACAAACTGTAAATTCAATCCCCCTACACTGCCCCTGCCCCTAAACCTACCCATCACAGGAGACATTCTGCATTTTTACTTTTCCAAAAAACATCACTTAGTGTGATTTATAAGATGTTTTCCTCATGGGGACCAAAAATGTCCCCACAAGGACAAAAATTTGGATATTGCCATCTTTGTGGGGACAATTTGTCCCCATACCGTAGGGATTACCAGTCCACACACACACACACACACACACACACACACACACACACACACACACACACACACACACACACACACACACACACACACACACACACACACACACACACACACACACACACACACACTCACACACACACACACACACACACACACACACACACACTCACTCACACACACACACACACACACACACACGCACGCACGCGTTTCTTCAGGAACCGACGCTCCAAACTCCTGTCCACTAGGCGGCACAAATACACGCCATTAAACACCGTAGTAATTCTGAGAAGAAGAGAAATGGCGATCTCCAGTGAGAGTGTGGAGGATCTTTTAGGGACTTTCCGCGAGTCTTTAAAAGCGCAAGGTTTTGAAATGTATCCTTTTAAGGTAATATGTCCTGCTCCACGAATATAATAAAAACAAACAGGCTCGATAATGAAAGTATACGACGTATACGTCTGTATAGGCTGTTGTAGTGGTGCGTTATTTCCATCTCATTATTGTACACACACACACACGTGTGTCTCTCCACTGTTCTGTTTAAAACCACCTGTGCACATTCAGACAACACTTATGTATACAGCTCTGAATGTAACCACTCCCAGTTTCTATGTTTGTTGTTCATGATATGTCTGTGTTATGGTAGGTTGGCTGGTACAATGCAGTGCTCTCTCATGGCCATCACCTCCCTTACCCAGAAGACACTCTGGCTGTGGTGGTCCTGAGCACTCCCTCCATGTTTGAGCGCTCATTCCTGCCCTTCTTACAGAGCCGGTGCTGTGAGGGCCTCTGGGACCCCATAGATCAGTGCAGCGCTCACACGGTCTCATCCTCCGTCTCGCTGGTATGATTCAGGGTAGATTTACACTGCCTCGGTTCACACTCACATCATAACGTAACACTTTTTGGTGGTTCGATTTTTTTCCTCCTGTTTTTATCTAGAGCAGGAGTTTTCAAACTGGGGTCCCAGGGTTAAAAGTGTAAAAAAAAAGTAAATACATTTTATTAAAGTAAACTTCAGGTTGTCAACATTAGTTAATGTATTAACTAAGATGAACTAACAATAAACAAAACATTTCTTACAGTATTTAGTCATCTTTGTTAGTGTTAGTTAAAGGCACAATATGTAATTTTTCATCTTTTATTCAAAACAGAGGCGTGTCTTGACTCTTGAGTGGGCGGAGCTTTTATTCTGCCGCTTCCGCTCATGCGTGTGTGTGTAACGCAGCGCTGCTTATCATATCACACACATGTGCGTGTGTTAAAGTGATGTTATAATGCTCCTATGAGACACTTGTTCACACTGCAGTGAGCGAGATCATATTAGGCGGTAAAACATGGCACTCTGTGCGGTAAATCAAGAACAGCAGATTTACACAATCAGACTAACTGTGTTGAGCTGGAGAACAATGATGAGTTTCTGTCCATCAATGATCCAAACAGTGTCTCATAAACACAGATAATAAAATAATGTAAGTACAAAAGTCAAATAAATAAATGGTTTTTGGATATTTTAATCCAAAAATCTTACATATTGTGCCTTTAATAAAAAGACAGTTGTGCACTTACATTTGTGCATTAACTAATGTTAGCAAATAGAACTTTTGATTTTAATAATGTATTAGTAAATGTTGAAATGAACATCAACTAAGATTAATAAATGCTGAAGTATTGTTCATCTTAGTTCAACAAAATGAAACCTTACTGTAAAATGTTACCATAAATCAATGATAAATTACATTAGATTAATATAAATCGATAAAAATAAATAACAAATTATTGAAATAAATTTGATAAACTAAGAAAAATAAAAACTTGATTTAAATAAGGAAAAAGGTGTAAAAACTTTAATAAAAATAATAAGAGTAATAATAATTAGCTACATGTACTTAGAGTAGGATAAAGGTTTGGTTAGTTACTTGTAATTATGCATAATTAGCTGTTATTACTATTGGAAGTACATGTAACAAGAACACTGTAAAATAAAGTGTTACCTATATATATATATATATATTCATAGGGTGGGGATGATCATATTTGGGGGTCAGTAGAGTTTCCATTATCCGACTATGTTTTAATCTCTCTCTGTTTTCTCTCAGTGTTTTCCGGATCAGTCTGTGGATGTCAGTTATGATTATGAGATGCTGCCCAGCAGAAGACCCAAGTTCCTCGCACAGACTGCCGCCCACGTTTCAGGAGCCGCGTACTACTACCAGAAGTCAGACATCCACAGTCCACCGTGGGCTGATAAGGTCAGTCAGACACCTCATCAGTCCATTAAAATGTTTACCTTTAGAAAACGAAATGATTAGGGCTGTGACAGGCTTATGAAACAAACAACTTCTGGTAATAAACACATTTGAAAACCAGCAAATAAAGTTAGCAGCACTGTCTATGCATTTATCTACCAACATGTACTACCGGTACATAAAGCTTTGAAAAAGTTTTAAAAACGATAATCATTGCATTTTAAGTATATCCTATAGATTTATCAACTCTGATTAATTCTAGATATTAATATCTCTACTGTCTTTTTTGATCAATTTAATGTGTTTTTTTTTCTTTTCTTTTTTCAAATCTTACCCCAAGCGTTTGAATGGCAGTGTAGCTAAAAGCTAAAAATGTTTTCAACATTGATAATTGACTTTATCTCATCATATACTCACCCCTTTACTTACGGGTAGGGCTTTATCTTGGTTTATATCATATCTCACTGATAGACAACTGATTTTGTATTACTATTCATAACTCTACACAGAAGATGTTTGGAGTCTGTATACACCCCAAGCTGGGAGGCTGGTTTGCTATACGAGCCCTGCTGGTCTTTAAGGATGTGCGAGTGGGAGCGGATCTCCAGCGGAAGGATCCTCCGGACTGTGTGCGCACACAGGAGGACCGGATCGAACTGCTGGAGAGGTTTAACTTCCGCTGGCAGGACTGGAGCTACAGAGACATCGTTCCCACAGAGGAGAGGTACTCCGATCAGCAGAGAGAGTATTTCATTACTCCTCCAGGACAGCGGGGGGAGCTGCTGAGACGCTGGGGCTTTCTGACGGAGACGGACACTGAGAAGCAGAGCTCCACAAACAAACAGGGCTGATTACACACTGTGTGCACGCTTGTTTACGCAATTAAATCAATAAAAAAGACTATTATCTTGCAATTCTGACTTGCAGTTTCAAGGTTCTCAGAGTTTATATTTGCAATTTGGACTACATAAGTTGAAAATGCAAGTTTTTATCTCAAAATTCTGCCTTTTATGTCAGAATTGTGACATAACAACTCACAATTACCTTTTTTTATCTATTTAGTGGCGGAAACAAGCTTTCATATGCTTATTTTTAATTCACTGTATGAAGATACTGTGAACATGAACACTATTTGTACTGTAATCGATATGCCATGGGAAAACATATGAAATATGTGTGATATGAGGAAATTGTATTTTAATTTAATAAAACAAAGAGAATTAGGGGTGAGTATTCTATCATGGAAAAATAAAGCATGACATGTTGTTTTTTTTCTTTAATTATTTTTTTAATTTAAATTCTGTCTGAAACACTTGGTTTCGCTGCTACTATTTTTTGAGGTCTGACACTTATAGTATTTATTATAGTAAAATGGCCAAAGAGAGTTTGCTTCCTCATGTCATGACCGTCAGTGAACTTTAATGACTTTCTCACACAGCAAAAATAGCATTGTTAAAAGGGCCATACGCTGCATTTATTTAAAAAAAAAAATTGATAATGTTCTCAGAAGTCCACTTATAATGTTTTCAAGATTTTTACATCAAAAACATTCTGATTTAGAAGTAGTGAATTATTTTCTGACCCTGGGCGTGTCTCATTCAAGACTTGGAAGTAAACGTCCACTGCTGTGATTGGGTAACAGTTTTGCATTATTATAATAATTGGTAACAATTTATGGCCCCACTTTATATTAGGTGGCCTTAACTACGATGTACTTACATAAAAAATAAGTACAATGTACTTACTGTGTTCATATTGTGTTGCAAAACACCTTTGCTGATATTGAGGTGGGATAATGGGCAGGGTTAGGGACAGGTGTGGTGGGATGGGTAAGTTTAAGGGTAGGGTTAGGGACAGGTGTGGTGGTATGGGTAAGTTTAAGGGTAGGGTTAGGGACAGGTGTGGTGGGATGGGTCAGTTTAAGGGTAGGGTTAGGGACAGGTGTGGTGGGATGGGTCAGTTTAAGGGTAGGGTTAGGGACAGGTGTGGTGGGATGGGTAAGTTTAAGGGTAGGGCTAGGTGTAAAGGAAGTGTCAACTGTGTAATTACAAATGTAACTACAGAAATTAATTACAGATGTAATTACATGCAGGTATTTTTTTAAATGTAAGTACAATGTAAAAACATGTATGTACACAATAAGTGCAATGTATCAAATTATTAATTAAAATGTTAGTACATAGTAGTTAAGGACACCTAATATAAAGTGGGTCCCAATTTATAATAACTGCACGCTATGAATCATTAGTTAAGCATAATTTATAAAGCATTTATAGAATATACAGTTTATAAATACAGCTATAAATGCTTTACTCTTGATTTATAAGCATAGTTATAATGTGTTTAATAATTGTGTTTTCATACTTTATAAATGATCAATTTATCATTTCTAACTTAAGTATTCAGGAGTCGTCAGTGGTTCATAAGATCATTGAGAAAGTGCAGGTAAATGATTAATAAACTATTTAAATGTACATTTATGCATATTATTTAGACATATAGTAATAGTTACTCAGTGTGTTATTAAATGCTTTATTGACATGTATTACTACTGTAATTCATGATTAATTCAGGTAGTTATAAAACATTTAGTGTTTTTTGTGAGCTCATCCAAAAGTGAGGAATATTTATGCCTCAAAGCTTTTACAAAGGTGACTGAAATGATAAACTGATCATTAATAAAGTATGACAATACAATTATTATACACATTATAGATATGCTTATAATCAAGAACAATAGCTGCATTTATAAACTGCTTATTGATGTCTATTAATGCTTTATAAATGATTAATTAACTATTTACGAATGCTTAATAGTGTGCAGTTATTATAAAGTGTAACCAAATCATTTTCAACGCCTTGCCGTTACACGCGTGGAATTGTTTTGAAAATTTCCGATGTTGAAAAATATCACATACTTTAAACGCGTTTGCCAACTGTGTGAAACATTTTGCATATTATGTTTTATAAGTCTTGGTTGTAGCAAAATAACCACCGGTTCGCACTCGGTTCCACCTGTCAAGTGTGGAGGTGTCCATGAGCAAGACACCTAACCCAGTTGCTCCCGACGAGCTGGATGGCTGGCACCACCGGTGTGTGAATGGCTGAATGTGAGGCAAGATGTAAAGCGGTTTGGATGGCCATAGGTCTGTTAAAAGCGCTATATAAATGCAATTTACCAAATAAAGTTTAAATTCGGAGTTTCCACATTTATAGTTCACAGGATAAGTTGTGGTGTTAAACGGAATTATGAATAATTATGCCACCGTTTGTCATTCTTATATTCAATGAAAAGCCTATCCATTGTCATTGAGACAAATTGCCCACACCTATTCAATTATATGATTCAATTGAATTAAATAATTGAATCAAGAGCAATGGCTACCAATCAAAGACAACGACTTCACAAAAAAAGGTTTACAGCCATAGATAGAGACTAAATCACTTCCAATCAAATCACTAACCCAATCATTCAGCAGATTCATGTGTATCTGAAACTCCCAATCATATCTTGCCATTTTATGCAATGAAATCTCCATGAAAGCATGCCCATGTTGTTTTAACGCATTTTGATACTAAAGCTTTAAGTCATTTAAAGGAGAAATAGGGCTTATTCAACTTCTTTCTTACATTTAGATATGTGGGCAAATGCATTTTTGTCTCAGTGCATGCATTGTTTTAGTTTGGCAGGTCGCTGCAAGCTTAGCTTAGCATAATGAATGGAATCCAATGATGCCAGCTAGCATATCCCGAGTAAAAGTGATCCAAAAAAAAAAAAAACCCACCTAATTACTTCTTGTGTCCTGCGTATTCACAACGAGTACAAGTAGCGATGCAGATTAAGACAAGGCGATTTCCTAGGTAGATATTGACTTGGGACTATATTACGGGGAAGCTATCTCTGCTACTGCAGAGATATCACACAACACATGCACAACATACGCCGGTATGTTGACGGAGGTTTGGGGATTTTGTTGTGTGATATCTCTGCGCCCAAGTAGCAGTGCGTTGCCTATTTGTACTCATGAATACGCAGGCCACGTGAAGTAATTAGGTGTTTTCACTTTTACTCGGGACATGCTAGCTGGCAACATAGGATTCCATTCATTATGCTAAGCTAAGCTAGCGGCAACCCTGCCAAACTAAAACAATGCATGCACTGAGACAAAAATGCATTTGCCCACATATCTAAATGCAGGAAAGATGTTGAATAAGCCTTATTTCTAAAAACAGTGGAGTGTTCCTTTAAGGTGATGTGTTGTCCGTTTTCAAAAATGCTTCTGACCAAATGTTCAAGTACACAGAGGCAGACAAACGAAGGCAAAGGTTGCACATTTTTTTAGAAACTCTCAATAATACATGCCCCTAAAATGTTTGGTTGTCCGCAGTGACACCGGGGGAAACAGACGTGAAACCGTTATGTCATACATGTACTCTGGTTAGCTGGTGAATGTCCAAATATGCCAGATAACACTATGACCATATTGCATCAAGTTAGACATTACACAAGCTGCTCACTGCTCTTAAGTAATACATTATGTAAGACATTGATTTTCTTTTAATATAAACAAGAGACAGTTACACTTTATAATAGTATAGTAAATAAACATTGTATTTACCCCTAAAGGATACATGTTACCCAGAAAGCAGTACAACGTGTGTACCAGATCTGGGCCGACACTATGGTGTCATGTAGGGCCATGCGTTTTTTTTAGAAAATTGAGCTTCAAATTTTCAAAAATGTCTCTATTGTATGCATCAACCACCACCCACATACTTATTTGGTCTTGTCTCCATTTGGGACCAAAGTCCTTTGTTTGCTCTGAGATAAAAGCCCCTATTCTAACCCCAGGACTTCGGCAGTCCAGCTACATTCCCAACTAGACATGGATTTCATCAGAGCGGTGGGTGCTGTAGTCGTGTTGGCTGTGCTTAGCCAGGCTGCAGTAGTGACTGAGAATGGACTTCCAATTCAGTGGGAGAAAGCCCCAAGCGAGCTCTCCCAGCTGCCCACAGTCGACGGGGTGATCCAGATAAACCCATGGGACTACTTGCAGAGGATGGCTTTGTACAAGCTGCTGATCAACTCTACGAATCCGTACATGAGCTCCATGGGCCCTGGGGAAAAGGAGAATCCTCTGTGGAGTCTTCCTCTGCAGCTGGGCTGGAAACTCAAATCAGGTATCAGCTAAAACATTTTAAATGGTGGTTTAATTCGAAATGTTTCTGTGTTGGTTAGGGGATTGAAACTATTACTAGCTCTGTATTAAAAGTATTATATTGTGGGTGTGTGGATAGTTAAAATACACGTGAAAAGTGGAGGGAAAAGCCTTGCATATATGTGCCCCGGAGACCAACACCAATCCTGTCTCACGGGTATATCTGTGGCAATAGCCAACAATACATCGCATGGGTCAAAATTATCAAGTTTTCTTTTATGCCAAAAATCATTAGGATATTAAGTAAAGACGTTTCATGAAGATATTTTGTAAACTTCCTATCAAAACTATATAAAAAATATATTAGTAGTAGTAATATGCATTGCTAAGGACTTAATTTGGACAACTTTAAAGGAGATTTTCTCAAAAAATGTTGCACCCTCAGATTCCAGATTTTCAAATAGTTGTATCTCAGCCAAATATTTTCATACCCCAACAAACCATACATCAATGGAAAGCTTATTTATTCAGTAAATCTCCATTTAAAAATTACCCTTATGATTGGTTTTGTGGTCCAGGGTCAGATTTACTGTACATATGCATGTAAATATGAATGTATTTGTACAAAAATATTGGGACACAGCTTTGAATAATTGAATTCAGGTGTTTCCTAGACAGCAAATAGTGTTGGCCCAGATCCGGGCCACATCTGGTACATGTGGATTCAACGCGTACCAGATGTGGGCCAGATCTGAGCTGACACCATGTTGCTGTCTGGGTTCAATCAGACCCATTTCCACTCGTCTATATAATCAAGCATCTAGCCATGCAGTCTGCATTTACAAACATTTGTTCTGAAGAGTTCAGTGAATTCATGGTACTGTGAAAGGATGCCACCTTATTGCAATAAGTCAATTCATGAAATTGCATCGCTTCTAGATATTCAATGGTCAACTCTAAGTGGTATTATTGGAAAGTAGAAGTGTTTATATGGTGCGTAAATCACCAATGTCTGCTGATTCCACAGCTTTAAACTTCCTCTGGCAATGTCAACACAAAAAATGTGCTGCGGGAGCTTCGTGGAGTTGATTTCCATGGCCAAACAGTTGCATGCAATTTAAACTGCAATGTCATTACAGTCCCTATTGGTGTAATGGTCAGGTGTCCCAATTCTTTTGTCCATATAGTGTCCCAGACAGCAACATAGTGTCAACCCAGATCCGGGCCACATCTGTAATCCACATGTTCCAGATGTGGGCCGGATCTGGGCTGACACTATGTTGCTGTCTGGGTATGTGCTTGTGGTGAGGAAATGTATTTCAAGTCAGGTCAAGAAATTCTGCACAGTATAATATGTTAGCACACTAATATATTAAAAGAATGCTTTGGTTGTCACTTTACATCGTAGGTCGGTTGACTGACCCAAGCCTTGGCAGTATTAGCACTTGTGGACTGGAAAGTTCAGAACCGGTTTGCATCTCTCCTCAGAGCTGGTATGCATGTAAGTGCAGCTCTACATTTACACCATAAAGTCAAAGCTACCTTTTCTAAATCCCGTCCTGTGTTTTCTCATTTTGTCCCTTTCACTCTCTTGCAGGTATAAACTACTACCTGTCTGTGCTTCCATTCCTGGCAGCAGTTCAGACAGGTGTGGTTGGGAAGGGTGAGGTTCAGGTGCAAATTCAGGTTCCAGCGGAGGTGGCTCAAGATTACTGCTCCAGCTACACCGACTGCTCCACCAAATACCCTGATGTCATGTCCAAATGGCAAACCTTTTTCCAGGTGCCATTGTTCAGCTCCTTTAATTTTCTCTCTGGATGCACTTACATATATTCACATTCATTCATTAGGCAGATGCTTTTTTCCAAAGTGACTGATTTCCAAAGCCCAGATGTGGGTCGACACTGTTTTGCTGTCTGTGGGTCCTATTATAATGATCTGAGCTCATGGCGCATGTGCACTCAGGGTATGTCCGAATCCACTTTGCTAGTTTACAATACGAAAAATGGTTAGCACGGCAGGTGTGTGGTCCAGAAGGGTCGCCCTCGTCTCTTAATGAGTCATGGGTGTGTTTTGGGCATAACATGCATAATCAGAGTCTCGCCTCCCTTTCCTTTAAAAGCCAGTTGTGCCACACCATGAGCGGATTCACTATTGACATGAGGAGAGACTGAACACTTCTCAAGAGAGGAATCCTTTTATTTGTAATATTTATAAATGTGTGTGTGTGCTGCTGTGCATCCCTGTGTGTGTAACAATCAGAGTGTGTGTGTTGTGCAATACCTATAGGCTCATATTACTAACACACCCTTTAAATAACACATAAATACTGCACTATTGACTTTAGAGCAGGTGTGTGTTGGTCAATGGTCAGTGGTTTTCAGTTCCTCACAATAGCAACACTCCAACAATGCTCCTGAACACACCTGATGTTCAGACAAACACACACACACACACACACACACACACACACACACACACACACACACACACACACACACACACACACACACACACACACACACACACACACACACACACACACACACACACACACACACACACACACACCTGGTGTTCAGACCAGACGCTCATGGGTGAACAGATGCGCCAGTGCATTTGATATTTAAACAACGAGGAGCTGGACGTGAAACTAAGCACAATACAATGTCAAGCAGTAACAGTAATTATCATGCATGCAGTTATGGAATATTTGTAGTTAAAAAAGTACAATATCTATACATAATGGGGGCCAAACATCTGTGACCACATTGTTAGTCAATGAAAAATCAATTTAAAAGGTTATGAAATCAAATGTAGAAAAATCATTTAGGATTCACTATTTCCCAGACAGCAACATGGTGTCGGCCCAGATCAGTCCACATCTGGTACATGGGGAATCCATACATACCAGATGTGAGCCAGATCTGGACCGACACTACTTTGCTGTCCTTGGTAGGTAACTAACTTGATGTAAGCACATTTGTGATACTGACCATGTTAAAGTCTTCGAACAAATAGGTGTTCAAACAGGTAACACCAGCTCAGGCACATTTCATCCATTAAGCGCAAGGACTAACCGTCTTTTTTGTGTTCCTTTGTAGTCTCTGCAGCAGATCAGTGAATCTGAGGACACTGATTTTAACAAGAAGGATCAGATTCTGGGACTGATGTGGGCAGCAGAGGAAGAGTCTCTACAAACCGCCTCCTCTGCCTGCAGTGAAAGGTCCATTTATGCTTCATAACTCATTCAAACTTCTACACAATATGCCATTTCCTAGACAGCAACATAGTGTCGGACCAGATCTGGTACACATGGATTCCACATGTACCAGATGTGGGCCGGATCTGGGCCGACACTATGTTGCTGTCTGGGATGCCCTTTCCTAAACCAAATATTTGTTGATGCTCTGCAGCTCCAGTTTGGCAGGTGCCTTCTGTTTAAACTAAACCAGTTGTATCGTTGCTGCAGGCAGAAGTTGTACTCCTCTCCCGAGGTTCGGTTTGGACTGAGCTGGCTCCGCTCGGCAGCATATGTAGCAGCTACTCATTTCCACGGCAGCATTGAGAAGTCAGAGAAGTTCATGGTTCCCTTGAGCCGGGTGCTGCAGGAGTCTGATAGCCCGCCCAACATCGCAGATCTCAGCGCAGAGGAGAACCACACACTCTACATCTTCAGCTGGATGAACAGTGTGAATAAGCTGCTTGGTAAGAATATCAGAAGGATGAGAGAGGTTATACAGCGGGAGTTCAAACGTCCGAGACCACTAGGAAAAATGCTTTTCTATTCAGTGTAATGCTGTCTGATTTATCAAAACAAATCTGACAACATAACTTTTAACATAACATAGTATTCTGCTTTAAAGGGATAATTCACCTCAGAATCATTGTTTACTCACCTTTTCATTCTGAAAAATGTCTCAGTGTTTTTTGTTCATACACTGAAAGTCTATCAAAACATCGGCATGGAATGAGGGTGAATAAATCATACCAGAAATTAGATTTTTGGGTGAATTAAATCCTGATGATCATGTTCTCCAGCATTATCTGAGGTTATCCAAAGAGCATTTTGAGCTTCAGCCAGGGTTATATCAATCTAAGACTATTAAAAACTTAAAAGCTGAAATAAAATTTAAATATTAGTTGAAAAACGAAAGAGAAATGTTGCCTTTGAAATAAACCGAAATAAGTTAAAGCACTACAATTATTAAACTGGAAATGAAATAAATGAAAACTTAAACTTAAATAATAAAAATTAATTTAAAAAAGTAATAAAATGACAGAAGCACATGATGAAATTACTAAAATCAAAACTAGAATTAACAAAAAATGATAAAGATAAAAATATAAGCAAATTCCAAATATTTCTAGAACACTAAAATAACACTGGCTTCAATGGAATAAGACAATCTGACCGTCTCTCTACAAAGAGTCACATGACCAGTGTCACCCATTCACTTACATTTGATCAGTCACCTAGAAATAGATTAGAATATTCTCTTAATTTTCATAAATGTACATTTTAATGTTTAAATTAGATTTTGTAGATGGTCATTGTGGGCATTTTTACCACACTACATGTGTTTGTGGCTCAATAAGTTGATGGATTAAAAACTAAACCGTAAATAGTATCAATGCAATGTTTTTGGTGAGAAACTATTTCACATAATTACATGATCCCATGTTGCACAAGAGTTTCTTGTTTTGCTTGTATTATAGCACTTTTAACCAATACAAATGAAAACATCTGTGATTAACTCCAGTCTCAGTCCAGTTGAATTAAGAGCATTGTTTTGTGTTTTGAACAGGCGGCACCCTGTTAAATCTCTGGCGTAGTGCTATGTGTTCAGCTCAGGCTCGGGAGAAAGGTCAGGCCCTTCTCCATGACCTCGTCCTCGACCCCAAGTTCCCTGGTCTCAGTCTGATGTCAATCCTCTCTGAGATGGCCACCAGCTGCTGACATCTCCAACAGATTTAAGAGCTGGGTAAAAACAGACCTGCTTATTAATCTGCAGGCGTTTGTGTGGCCACACCAGCGCTCCATCTCAGATATCCTAACATCACAACCAGTGAAAACATACGGCATTCACATTACAAAATAATAAAAAAAATCAAACACTGCTCCTTTCCATCTCATTTATTCACAGTAAACCAGAAAAAATGCACAAAAAGAACAATATGTCTTCCTCCACAAAAAATAGGAAAATACAGCCACTTTCAATTATATAACAAGACTGTACAAGACTGTACAAAAAAAACGTGATAAATCTAACCTTAGGTTAACAATAATACTAAAACAGTTATTCCACTGGCATACATACACAAAACAAGCCAATATGCAGATTGAATGGGCAAGTAAAGTACACATCAACCTGTTCTCAGTAAGTACCGTTGCAGCCTAGAGAGACACAAGGGCGGTATGCCAAAAAACACCAAACAGTACACGATAAAAAGACATTGTCATTGTAATGTAATGATACTATTTGGCTGGCACACAAATGTGACCTCCGGTTAAAACGGCTCACCCATCGGTAAACAGGCGCTAAAGGCAGGCACGTTTGGCATCTGTACATTGATGTGTTTCTCTTGGACAAGTGCAAGTATCAGACGCATGGGAGTGAGAATGGGTTGTGATCCAGTCACTTGTATAACCACGATTTTATCTCACATGATTCTTCCAAACATTATATTGTCTGACCTGGTGTTAAATTTGCTAGGAAGCTCATCAGTGTTTGTATATGCAGAAATAGATTATGTTTTAATCATCCAGCCTAAAACCCTTCTGAGATTTGTGATTTAGCAATCACTTTTCTGATATGATACATCTAAATGCTTCTGCACAATCCTGCTTTTTAAGAATTAATTAAATAATGTCCTGCCTGTTATAAGGAGACCATCAATTGACCAAATAAAGCAAATTGTCCTCCAAAAAAACCCGACACTATAGGTTGTTTTTCAAGCACCTTATTACGACCTATATTTACGTTTTAAAGTCATGCGCCTCTAGCTAGCGTAAAAATAACGACAGTGTCATGTTAAGTGTGATGTCATGAAATGATGTATGACTGTCGTTACCAATCAAAATGTGTGTTTATTTTAATGCAATGTGTGGACTTTTTAACCACCATTTTTCATATTTCCATTTTGCAACTATATATTTTTATTTACAACTACACCCACCCCATCCCTAAACCGACACAGTGATTTATAAGTGCATACACACTTTATGAGCACATGTGTTCCCTGGGATCGAACTCACGATTGCATGAACACATGTTGTTGAATTGCAATGCTCTACCAATTGAGCTATGGAAAACCTGAAATATCGTACAGATAAAATGGAAAATGATTTAAAATGAAAGTGTCCTGTTGTCAATAGGAGCACAACTTTAGAAAATGCTCATATGGGTCATATTTCAAGGAAGTGACAAACGACCTATATAGGCGTATTGGTTGGAGGACATGTTGAAATAAAGATGCTTGCCCAGACAGCACCATAGTGTCAGCCCAGATCCAGTCACAGTGTACATTTTTGAAAGACCTTAACCTAATAAATTATTTGCATTCTATCATATGTATAATAGCAAAAAAAAAACACAGTGTTAAACTTTTTTTTAAAATTGTTTGGCTGTTGTAACCAAGTTTTAACAGCCAGACAAGAGAAAATATGATCAGATTATTAATTGGACGAATTATAAAAAATATTTCTGTACAAAAAAAAAAATCCTGCAGCGATTCGGCTTGTTAACAGCAGGTGTTCATCACTAATGATCAATCATAACTCAATTAATCACTTAATTATCTCATTAACTTTATCACCACTTCAGAGTTAATTTTAAAACTCCTGAGTGTGGACTCAAACTCTGAGGCGAGTTAAATTAACACTGGGGTTTTTGCTGTGTATTAAATAAATAAGCCTTGGTCATGCCATTAATTTAATGTGAAATGGCTTTTTTCCCTTATGTGTTGCACCATGTTGTGTTTCCATAGTATACTTATATTGTGTTACTTGGATTTCCTTTCACGCCCACGTTAATATGCTTTTCTTGGTATTCCCTTCTTATGTTGTCAAGCTGATCCTCATCTATATATTCATAATCGTGCACATCATTGTCGTCATCCTCGTTTTTTTCAATGGATATATCATCCAGGCTTCGGCCCTTGGCGAGAGCTGAGGGGGAATGAAATGTCCACACAAAGATTGGGTAAGGACACAAATACACACAAGCCTTAAAACACAGCCTGTCAAAGGTGAAGTGTGTATTTTTTTTGGTAAAATACCTTCTCATGTCCAACCTAAATATGTAGAGCTAATTGTAAAAGCAGCTAGGTTGATTTCCTGGAAAGAAAACAGCTTGAAACAGCTGACTCAGCCCAATAGCAATGGCAGATAGAGCAAGTGTTCAGGGAACCTGTTTGAAAATAGTCATTATTTTTTGCAGTTCGAGATGGTGACGCTAGTTTCACAGACATCACACACTTCACATTTAACATACGCTGATAAACACTAAGAAGAAAGTTGCTAAATGTTCCTACCTTTCTGCGGGGTAGGTTTCGGAAATGTGACTGGACTAGAGGGAATCTTTTTGTCGTTTCCATTTTTTGAGTCACTGCATTGCACAAAGTCCTCTTGTTTAAAAGGTTCAACACAAAGACTCTGTTACAGGGATGACAGAACATTAGGAAATTACATGATGTGAGGTGAATATAAAAGTTGTATTACAGTATTTTTAATTGCTTTGGTAAGTAATCAGTTTTTCTCTCGACAGGTTTTTGCAGGTTTTAATAAAATGTTATTTAATAACAGTAGTCATAATAAGCATATTTCCAGTAGCCTACGTGCCTCACCAACTCAATCATCCTCTGTAATCCTCTGCAAACTTCGACAGATGTGACACACACAATACCGGCTTTTGCTTCCTGCATCATCGACCCGTAACTAAAGTTCGATTCAATTCGATTAATGAACCGGCTCTACGGTAACTTGCTGAGAACCGGCTCAAAGAAAGCTTAGTTAAAGAACCGAACATCACTAGCGCTGGTGGCCTACTGAAAAGTTTTTTCTCATCTCGCTGGGGCATGGACGTGCCTGAAAAAAACTTGCGCGCACAAAAGATGCAACGTCAACTGTAGTGTGCAATCTGAATGCAGCTCACTTTAATCTAGTGCAAGAGCAGAACAGAGTCTGTTTACCATTACAACATGGAAGAAAGCACAGAAACAGGGAAGGTGAATTCAAGGCAGGATAAGGACCAAAAAAGGAGAGATGATATATCATTTGAGACCTGTCAAACTTTCACTGCGGCAGAGCCATTCACACAGAATGCATTTTTGCAGTTAAAAACACGAGATGCTGATTTAGAGATGCATTTTTTTTAAAAAGTTGAACTTCTTTTACTATGATATGTAAGGAAGTATTGTTTCAAAACCATGATTAAAATCAGAATTGCAATATTTCTCAAAACAATCGTGATAGATTTAAAATTCTTCATCATGCCGATTCCCAGCTATTTTAAATATGACATGCATCTTAAGGCTGCGATTTGAACATTTAGTCCGTAACACCAAACCCAATCAAATACATAGTTTACCTTTGGAGAGCAGCTGGAGTTTTCACTGTTCGCGCTCTCAGATCTGGATGAGAGCATCTTGGGGGGTCGCGGTGGAGGATGTTTGGGCTTTTTTGGAGGCCGTGGAGGCGGTGTAACAGTAGCGACAGCATACCTCCTGAGTGTGTAGTAACAGTCCTCTGAGATCTCCTCTATGGCTGACACTCCACCACATGTTGAACTCTCGCCAGCCCAGTGCTGTTTTATGTTAAGGATCAAGTCTGTACGATTTACTGGCACCTCCCTGAACTCTGAGAGGTCAACATTTGAAATGAGGAGGCAAGGGTCCGAGATCTCCTCCTCAATGTGGAGACCAGGCACTCCAGCCAAAACGTCCACCTTCAAAGAGAGGTCACGCACAGACACTTTGACGTTGAAAGGTAGTGGGAACCATCGGCATATTTCCCCAATGGTATATTGGCGCTTGTCCCTAACAAGCTCCATGAATCCCCCCTCCAAACACATGGGGAGGCACACAGGCTCCTTCACCTCAGCCCCATGGCTTTTCCCTGTGACTTTCAGACATTCAAAAGAATCAGTTGCCTTCTCGATCCCATTGTGTGAAACCGCACAGCTTTTGCCTTTTGTCACTAAAAACTCATCTCCAGCCAGAACAGAAACAAGCCCACTGTACACCGACGCAAACTCTCTGGTGGCGACCACATGTATCTGTTCGGTCTCACTGCGTGCCCGTTCCAGATCGTAGGCGGTGGGGAACTGCCGTGGCCGGCGCTTGAAGCGTCCGTTATAAGACTCCGGGATAAGAAAGTGTCTTGCTGATTCACGGCGCATTTCCGAGGCCAGGATTCGTTTGGCATAAAAAGCACTATGAATGATCACCTGTGTGGAATGGAAAAGGGACTCCAGATCTGGTGAAAGCTTGAAATGGCTTTCACTTGACAGCTTTGCCAGCACAGGAAAAAACTCTGGAGGCCTCTTAAAAACATCCGGAAGAGATAGAGGCTGAACAAAGGAGTCACAATCAAACTCTTCCGTGACATCCACTACCTCCACGTCCAAATTTGACGGGATGAGCAGAAATTTTTCGCTGACTGTGGGAAGAAAGAGTCCAAGTTTAAAGAAGTGTGGAACAGAACACAGACACCAACACACACCCACACACACACAGACACACACATGTTTGTTTTTGTGAAATGTGGGGACATTCCATAGGCATAATGGTTTTTATACCGTACAAACCGTATTTTCTATCCCCCTACACTGCCCCTGCCCCTAAACCTACCCATCACACACACACACACACACACACACACACACACACACACACACACACACACACACACACACACACACACACACACACACACACACACACACACACACACACACACACACACTGCCCCTAAACCTACCCATCACAGGAGACTGCACAGTTTACTTTCTGTGATAAAAACCTCATCCTGTGTGATTTATAGGCATTTTGAAAAGTGAGGACATGGGGAACGTCCTCATATTTCACCCTCTTTTTGTAATACCTGTGTCATACCCATGTCATTATACACATTTGTGTCCTGATATTTCACAAAAACATGCCCACACACACACACACACACACACACACACACACACACACACACACACACACACACACACACACACAGTTTTGTTAGATTTCTCTGCAAGCACAATTCAGTATATGTTTGGTTCTTTTGTTTATATAGTTTTACAGGATAAAAAAAAAAAAAGATTTGCTGCAGTGAGGTAATAATCGTGTTATTAACAAAATATGTGTAAACTACTAGAATAAAAAATGAAACTAGTGTCATACTCACGACTTGTAACAGCCTTTAGTTCATACACGGGGGTCAGGATCAGCTCTCCACATACATTCTCCAACAAACTGGAAAATAAGAAGTCCTTCTTGGCCGGAGTTTTGACCTCAGTTACAGTCCTCTTTCTGCCTTTGGAGATTTTCCACTCCGCGATCTCTTTCAGGGTATAAAACTGGTCATCCTCGCACTCTATGAATTGGCCTTGCTGGGAGAAATTCAGGCTGAAGCAGAACTTGGGCTCTCTGTGTAGCAGCTCGCACTGCACATGTCCACCGTTGAGCTTGTGTGTGACGGCAGTGATTCTGAAGCAGTCTCTCTCCCTGATGATTCCCTGTGGCAGATGAATCTCCAGACAGCTGAGGAACACGGGCTGGCCCAGCCGATGGGAGCTGATATTCAGTGAGCCAGCTATTTCTTGAATGCTTCGGTACGGCTGACTGTCAGACACCAGTTTGAACAAACCTGTCACACAGAGTGCAAAGACAAAATCAAGCTATTATGAGACCAAAATCGGTGAGAATAGGGACTACAGCGCCCCTCCACTAATATTGGCACCCTTGGTAAATATGCATTGTTTATCATTTTATCCTTTTCAAAAATCTAATCTTTCATTGAAGTACAACAATTGAAAGTGGGGAAATCTCATTTTGAAATAAATGTTTTTCTCTAATGCATGTTGGCCACAATTATTGGCACTCCTAGAAATTATGAGTAAAATATCTCTGAAGTATATTTACGTTTTTACATCAGAGCAATAATTAAACATTTTAATCAACTAAAGATGTTATGAATCTTCCTGGAAGAGGACGAGTGTGTGTGTATCGCCCTAATGCTCGAGAGGAGGAGAGTTTGAGTCTGGAGAGATTAGTTCTCATCCCCTACATCACCACATGTTGTTTGGGAGGGTTTGAGGAAAAATCCTCCTCGCTCATCCAGAAACAAACTCCAGCATATTCAGCTCAAACACGACTGGAGCTTCAGACGGGACCTGGTTCTGTGCTCAGATGACACTAAAACAAGAGCTTCATGGAAACACACCAGATGGGATAAAGTCCCTCATGCCCTCGGTTAAATACACCGCTGGACCTCTAATGTTGTGGCCTATTTATTTGCTGGAGGTCCTGAACTTCTCATTCAGATTCATGGCATTACGGATTCTAGCAAATACCAACAGACAAAAAATCTAATCCTGACGCTTCTGCTAGAAATCTTATAATGGGTCGTGGTTAGATCCTCCATCAGGACAATGACCCCCAAATAAAAAAATCAACATAAAAATGTGACACAAAATGAAACTTCTGCCATGGCTGTCTCAGTTCCTGACCTGAACCCTATAGAGAATGAGTGATGAACTGAAGAGAAGAGCTGGGAATCTGAAGGATCTGGAGAGATTCTGGATGAAGGAATGGGATCTGATCTCCAAACTCATCCGGCATTACAGAAGAAGACTCAGAGCTGAGGACAATGCAATAATTGTGGCCAACGTGAACTAGAGAAAAACATTTATTTCATGATGAGATTTTCACCCACTTTCCGTTGTTTTACTTCAATGAAAGGGATTTTTTTTAATGAAAGATAAAAATAATAAACAGTGCAGATTTATTTTCACAGCAACCTTTGCTCATATTTACCAACGGTACCAATATAAGTGGAGGGCGCTGTACAATAAGAGTACAAACTTGAGTCATTAACAGTGGCATCATACACCTATTTTTTGACGGATCACTGTATCACAGTCTTGGCTTACTTGATGCTCTAGCAAAGACTTTAGATACAGAAAGACAGTGCACTCATATTACTATGAATGGGAGAAAATGCATCTACAATTTTGGTGGAATAAGTCCCACCCTAAAAGTAAAAGAGCCGATCGCTAATTAGTAATGTTGCATCATGATTTGAGTGTTTAGAAAAAACATTTATGAGACATCCCAGACAGAAACATTGTTGGCCCAGATCCGGCCCACATCTGGTACATGTGGATTCGGATCTGGGCTGACACCATGTTACTCTCTGGGAGTTGTCAGATTTCATTAGTGATGTCAAATATGAAATTTAATCATAAGCAACTTCTTTGGGGAATTTGATATGTCCCCATTCATAGAGATTGGAGCTACTTTGCATGCCTGAAATACCTGCCCGAGAGGGGTTTCTAAGATGGCCGCCGAGTCAAAGAACTTGCCTGAAAGGGACATTGTGCCCTAGCCAAAATAAGACATGCCTAATGGAAAGGAAAAACACTTTTTCACATCTTAGCAGTTACATGTCCATCATCTCGAACTCAAATGAAGATGGAAGTTTTTGTCCTCCCATCCAGCCCAGCATGGCAACATCACTTCTCTATTCAACATAGTGTTGGCCCAGATCCGGATGTAACGCTACCCGGGACAACCTTAGGGTTGTGTGTGATGCTCAGCTGACCTTCACAGACCATATTTGCAATTTATAACATCAGTAGGATCAAACTTCTGTAAGGCAGTAGCGTGTTTGGCCTTTAATGAGCCTAAGACAGCACGTGTTCCCGCTTCACTAGTCGCAGCTCAGGTTCAGGACACTGATGTTTGTGTACTTCCTCTTACTTCTACACCCAGATTTACACCCTCTCCAGAAGCCTGAGTGAGCGACGCCTCACCGTACATCACCAAGAGACACAAAATCCCTTTCATCTTAGATCTTCTCATTCCAACAAGAACAGATGAGTCCCTTACTGACTTAAAAAGTTAGTTTTATCACTGTCTGGGGTAAAATCATTATCATACAGGAGCACGACCTGCCTGAGGTGACTTCGTGAGTCACGGTGTACAAAAAAAAGGATGCACAGAAAAAAAACTATTGATCTAAATCACTGGGTTCTCTTATTTAGTTTAATGTAAAAACATTTACACCAAAATGTAAAAAAACTAACAGAATTATCATGGCTGAGCAGACGGGGAGATTTGAAGCACGACTTCCTCCAGTTACATCAATTGGACCCACAAAGACTGAACAAAATGGAAAGCCGACATCTGGCAACTGTGAAAGTAGCATACGCACACATACTGATAATGTGTTTTTAACCTATTCCTGTGAACTTTTTGGTGTTTTAGAATAGAATGTTTTTTAAATAGTTCATTTAAAACATTTTAATTAAAAATGGGGGGCTGGAAAAGAGGCTGAGAGTAATTTTGAAGTTAATTCATAAACAAAATAAATGCATGTACACATTTTCAGTTGATGACATGGGGAGAAATATATACTTTTGAGAGTATAATATGATGACTATCATATTAATAAACGCAAAACTGCAACTGAACTTTACAGATTTTCAGTTTAATGCGACTGATCTAGTTTATAATGCAGTTTATTTCTGGCAAAAATAACCAGATCACTTACAAATCAAAGATGCAAATAATTTCTTTCAGAAAGTTGCTTTCCAAACAGAACAATTTGGCATGACAATAATATTAAACTCTTAAAACATCTGTATATATATCCGTCATGTTCACTTTATATTGTACCCACTTTGGTAACACTTTATTTCAGTTTAACTCTCGCTATAGAACTAGTTGCTTATTATGCATATGACAGGATATTGTCTGTTTATCAGTACTTATAAAGCACATATTAATGCCTTATTCTGCATGAACATATTCTACATCACTTAATCTAAACTAACAACTACCTTACTAACTATTAATAAGCAGTAATAAGGAGTTTATTGAGGCAAAAGACACAGTTAATAGTGAATATGTGTTCCCCACTCTTGATATATTTTTTTGCACTGGCACATTTTGTAATTTTGTCCTTATATTTATGTCTTAGGCTGCTTGAGGATTCACAGAGTAAGAATGTCATTGTATAGTGTAACTTGCTGTCTTGAATCTTGAATAAATAAGTCTGGCAGGATGAGAAGGGTCTGTAGTTTAAGAAGACTCGGTCTGGTGTGTACCTGGATACTCCACCGGTATGTCGACCTCAGTGTTGTTGGAGCTCTGTGCGGTGAATCTGGTGATGGCGATGTCAATGATTTTCAGCAGATCTCCCGTGGAAAGAGAGCACTCTCTTCCAAACATCTCATACACGCAGCCTGAAAAACACCAGCGGTGTCACACTCACATTATCAGCATCCCAGTTCATTTGGTTTGGATTGCAGTGAAACTATTTCTGCACAAAACTGAGTAAAATGATGAAATGATGTACACAGTAAATGATATCATGAATATCAGGCATATTACAGACTGAAGGAGCTAGAAAAGATCAAACAGAGGTTGGTTTCCGCTCTTGATATCATGTGGTTTGAAAATAAACTTTACTTTGTTTCTTCAACTGACAATTTCAATAGCTTTTCTTGCTAGTTAAAATTACCTCTCAATAATTTGCCTTAAATAAAATAGCCTTAAAAAAACTAACAAGTAAAAAAGGACTAGTATGTAGTGCTGACTAATGCTTAGTTAGTATAGTTCACTTGCACAAGAGCTCTACTGAGTGTACTTGATAATTTACTGCAGATTTACTCTTGACTTATTATATCGACCATTGTTGTGTTTTTGAGTGTTAAAGTGTGTCATACTCAAACATGATCAACTGCAAGATATTGTCACAAATATAGAGGGATTATATCAACCCAAGTTTCACAGGTGTTTGTGACATGTGTTAGCGATCATTATACGACATGAAGGGAAGTATTACACAGGTTGCTTTTAAAATGTGACCTAATTTCTGACTATATCATTTACTATAGTTGATTATTCAGTCAGAAGCTAAATCAAATTTTAAAAGCAACATATTTATGACTTCTCTTCGTTTGAAACCAAATAACTGTGATTTCTTGTTGCGTCGCTGCATCAATAGGAAGAGAATTAGAATAATATGAACGCAAGAGCCCAACCAAAGGAAACACTGATCCCCATAATGGTGAGTTTTTTGTTTGTTTGACAAAATGGCACTCAAACCAATCCATTAATCTTAACTGGGGTTATTTGAGTAAACGAGGTATAGTATGTGAAAAGTGCAGATTACTAGATTTTTACAATTAAGACATTAAGTAAAGTTAACTAAAAAGTGTTAGTGAGGATTTTTGGTGACGAGTACATGAGCATGATCTTAGTTTGAGAACAGATTTATGTTAAATATTCTATATTGCCATACTCATTCAGCAGTTGCAACGCTATGCTTATGCTATAAAAAGCAATGTGTTAACAAACAACATGATCAGTTTAAGTGAAAAGTATGAGTTGGCTTAGATCAATTAAAATGCACGAGTACAAAATAATAATAAAAAAATGTTAGTCTGTTTATTTAAACTTTGAATTTCTTATTTGAATTGAAACATTTTTATGTAATGTATTGCCTCAAATGTTATGGGTTTTGCCAACTTATTCAGGTTTACAGTGCAAAGTGGATTTTAAACGGGCATGTCCTTAAAGCCAAATTGTGTAACAGGCTTATAGAGTCCATTTTGTCTTTTATATAAAAAAGTATTTGTTTAAAAAAGCAAAAAACATATTTATAAAAAAAATCTTCAACACTTCAACAGTTTGTTTCTCAACGGCAAACCATCACCTAGGCCAGTAAGTGAGACGGTTCGACGTTGAAAATGCATAATTACAGCTCATGTTTGGAGCGGATGAATTCTGAGCAGGAGTCTTACCTTGATAGTATATTCCTGACTGGATCTGAAGCACACGGGAATGTTTTAGGATCCACAAACTGTGTGAATTCATGCAGTGTCGTAGCCATCTTCTCCTGTGTTTATGAAGAGGCTCTTCTAGAGCTCTGGACGGGCTGAGAGCGGAGGCTTCGCACCGCGTGAGTCCATAAAACCTGTAACGAAGGGCTAGATGGTGGAGGAATCCCAGCTGCCCTTTTGGCCCTCCTCAGAAGAGCAGACTGAGAACGAGACTGAGAGGCATCCTGCGCAGTGGAGGAGGACAGGAAGCCACCTTCAGCTCGAAGACCACAACTCAACGCAGTGTGAAGCAAAGCTGCACCGGGTATTCTGCAAAAGTACTATGAGATACACAGATCCCACATCCTCTGCCTGACTTTATGACATCAGGGCCAAAGCTAAGCTAAAACAAACAGGGATCCAAATCACTGAAACATTCATCCATCCAACAGCACTGTGTCAAAAATAAATCATTTACTAAACTGTAAAATCTAATTAGCTAGACTTACTTAAAAACATGCAAACCGATTGCCTTAAAAAAAAAACAAGTGAAATAGGAATAGTACGTTGTGCTGACAAATGCTTAGCATGAATATGAATGTTTCCAATCAAAGGAAACACTGATCCCCATAATGGTGAGTTGTCGTTTTTTTTTGCTCTACAAAATGGCACTTAAACCAATCAATTAATCTTAACTTGGATTTAAGGTACATGTAAGGTATGTGAATAGCACAGATTACTAGATTTTTATGTAACGTTAACTAAAAAATGAATCACTGTTAAAAATGTATAAGACACATAATTATTAACATGAAAGATCATTAAATGTAAAATGTCACAGGGACGTTTGCGTTTTTTTACTGTACATTATAAGATGATTTGTTTGGTACATTTACAGAATTTTTGTGTAAAATGACAAGAAATGAAAGGTTAGATCCGACTGTAAAAAACTGTTTTCATGATTTATTACAACTTTTTATCTTTTGTCAAATCAACCTAAATAATTAATGTGGTTCAGATAACATAATATTTTGAGTTTCTATTTATTAAACCAATCTCCTTTATTGTATTAACTCTTTTCTTTAACTTTTAAGGTAACCAGATTACGTACTTTTTTTTTTAAAGTTAAACCAACAATATTTTTTTACAGTAATGGAACCAATGGGAAACACATATTCACTATTAACTACTGCCTCAATAAACTCTCAATTTACTGCTTATTAATAGTTAGTTAGGTGTTTTTTGTAGCATTTAAGTGTAGGTATTGGGTAGGATTAAGGGTCATGCAGAATAAGGCATTAATAATGTGCTTTATAAGGACTAATAAACAGCCAATATCCTAGTAATATGCATGCTAATAAGCAACAAGTTAATAGTTAATAACTGAACCCTAAAATAAAGTGTTACCACAGGTTTTACTATTACTGTTAAAATATCCATTTATTATTCTAGCAATTTTTTAAATAAATTATATATTTATTTAATAAATGTAATAAGTAAAAACAATAAAATTCAACACATTTTCACGTTTCCTTTTTTTTATTCAAAGTATTTGTACTTTTTGACATTGTATTACAGCCATATGAAGCCAACAACTACAGACAAAATACATAACTTATTATTTCACATGATGATTTTTTTGTTGTTGTTGTTACTTTGTTTTCTATAAAATGTCTGATCAGCATCAATACTGGCTGCAGCTTTCTTCTTAAATTGGCTTTGATCCTAAATACACTAGAGTCTAATACTGTATATATTTTTTAAATGCATACACTTCATTGTTTGCCTGTTTGTTTTTTTTTTTTTCATTTCCAGCACAATACAAATATGAAAACATCAGAAAAAAATCTTAGAGCTTCTTCTTTCTCCAGAGTCCCTCTTGGAGATCTCCTCATAAAATGAACTAAAATCACAATCACATGAAACAATTCACTATAGCACGTAAAAATTTCAAATGAAAAGCAAAATACATTTTATCAAATACAACAAAAATAACACTACGTAAATCCGCCTCATACAAAGAGTGTTTGCAGTGAAAATTTAGGCTAAACAGGAATGATAATGATTGTTTTGAGCTTTCAAAACGCAATTAAACAATAAATACAAACAATGTGCTTCATCCTTATAGACATATTTACACAAGTCTTTGGCTTATGGTCGTCATCTGCTACCAAAAACAAAAAGAAGAAACATAATAAGCCAGCCATTCGGCGAGTGCAGTCTTCTCCTGTTCGCTTTCAATACAATGTCCATCTACACGAGTACAGCTATACATGTTATTCACAGGAACAGTGACAGACACACGCAAATAAAGAGCGCCTTCAGCATGCAACAGCTCGGTCGTAGTGTTTAAAATGGCTGTAAAAAAAAAACTAATATTAAAAAAAAACTAACCAAAAAAATGAACTCGACCGGGTGGCCGGCACTTGAATCCCATGAAAGTCAACACGGATGCACAGACATTTACAGGGCACTCGCAGCCCGTTTCATTGATGTAAAGAAGCCGAGTGTGTGTGTGTGTGTGTGTGTGTGTGCGTTCTGCCTGAAACACAGAGAGGGGTCTCCATTATGACGTCTCGATGTACTCCAGGGCCAGATCGTAGCAGAACCGGTACTGCTCCTGCAAACACAAACCAAATCATGAGCTTTACTGGAGCACAACAGAACAAAAGGTCCAGATTGTGGCAAAGATGAACGCTAATATGAGCTTGACAGAAACACTGGATCTTTACAGAGGATGTGGTGAGATGTTTGAGGCCACAACAGCTTATCAACAAAACATCTCTCTCTCAATGCTACTTCCTATTTACTCCTTATTTATTAATATAAAAGCATACATTTGTAAACAAACAAGAATACAATAAATAGTTAAAAGTAAGAATAATATAGATAAGAATTCTTGGTAAGACTTTAGTTTAGTGTCCAATTCTCACTTGCTTATTATCATGCATATTTCTATGATATTGGCTGTTTATTTGTACTTATAAAGCACATATGAATGCATCACCATATTCTACATCCCATAATCCTACCTAAACTTAACAAGTACCTTCCTAACTATTAATAAGCAGCACACTGTAAATAAAGAACTTGAGGTAATCAGTTACATCAAAAAGTTTAAGCTAAATAGCATATAAACCATTAAAAACTACTGAATCTCCAACTTAACATTAATCTTGCACACATTAAAAGAAACGAGTTCATAAAACTCAAAACTATGAAACAATTCAGAATTCTGAGTTTTGTGAACTCAAAAAAAGAAAGCTCTAAATACTCATGAAAGTTCATTTGAGCGTTAGGGTTTACAGTGGAGTTTAATGAGGCAAATGTCATAGATAATAGTGAGAATTGGACCATAAACTATAAAGTGTGACAGAATTCTTTCTCTGCCTTTTCTAAAAAAACAAAAAAAAACTTGAGATATTTCATGGGCTTTATATACTGGACATTTGTATTTATTGTGTGAAATCTCAGTGTTAAAATGTATTTATTATGAGGAATTACATTGCAAATAATATTTTTACTAATCAGTATTTTTATTGATTCCAGTAAATAAATTACAGGATAAATTGACTTGAGGTACAAAATTGTGTTTTCAGACGATGCACCTTAAATTCATTTACTTTCCTCAGCTCACACACAACATTTTATAATATGTTTGCATAAAGCAAGAAAAAATCATTTGCATACACAATGCTAATGTAAATGTAAAGCTTGTTTTAAGGATGCTGAGATATTCTAACTGGACAGGAGACAAAAATATAACAAGGTTACACTTTATTTTTAAGGTGATGTAGTTCCTGGGGCTAAAACCTCTGGATCAGCACAAACTGGCTGCAGCTTTCCAAAACATCCGCTTCTCAAGATGCACGTGGAAATTTGCCTGATCCGTGACCTGATTGAATATTTGATGTTTGTTAAAATGTAGTAGATTTGAGCAGCAAATGAGAATCAATAAAATGATTGTTTATATTTTGAGACGAATGTCTTGTTAATGATTTTCAGTTTTGTTCAAGGTAATATTAAAGAAACAGTTTTTCAGTAACAGAAGAATATGTAAAGTATGGTATTTGGGGTAAAATACATAATTATGATGATGATAAACAGCCGCTGACTTTAACATGTGTTGACATGACATGCTTAGATTCAGACGGTAAATATCATATATTAAGTTGGGTAATCCTCATATTTATAATGATACCAACATTTTTAAAAATATGATATTAATCAGATTAAATAATACAATATAATTTATTGTTACTACTGTAAATCTATATTAAATTATAATTGATCTCCTTCAATGCTTTCAGAATCTTTACTTTTAAAATAATTTTGCTTATGTATTTGTATATTAACATATTTTAACGACAGTATATTTATTGAACAAAAATGAATTATTTTCTTTTTAAATAGTACAAACTTTGATAAAGATTTTTAAACAAAATAACCCAACTTCTGTGATTTATTTTCACACAGAATCTGTTGCTCCATCAATGTTCAATACAAACATGTATATTTTTCTGCAATCATACACTTTTGGAGTCGCGAAAAGCCCTTTTTGTTTCTTAAAGTGTGTATTTAGCCTTGTTGTACCCTACTATTAATGAACTAATGTACTTACTATAGGTTTACGGGTTAGGGTTTGGGTTAGTTGCTTGTAGTTATACATAATTTATATTATTTATGTTACTATAGTAAATGCGTGCAACACGTGTAAATATGTCCCCTTCAAATAAAGTGTTTTCTACAGTGATTTCCTCTGCCCGATGACACAAAGGCACACTGAGTGTGTGTGTGTGTGTGTGTGTGTGTGTGTGTATGTGTGTGTGTGTGTGCAGACTCTTCACAGCATGAAAGACGTCAACAACATTCTGCCGCTTTATCATTTCACACACAATACTGATGGCACAGAACATCCCACTGCGGCCGCCTCGTTCCTGCACACACACAGATGGCATATGAGAAATGCGTGTGTGTTTCCACATACTTCACCATTGTACATCACATACATGCTATAATCGCAGGGTCCGTTCTCATGGAGAAACCGGGATGGATTTTGACCATTTTTGTGTTTTTTTTACCTCTACACTGTAAAAGTTGCTGCCTTAAATTTTAAAGTAGCACTTCATGCTACTTCATCATTACAATATATACAAGTTTTGGTAACACTTTATTTTAGGGTTAATTCTCACTATGAACTAGTTTCTTATTATCATGCATATTACATATTACTAGTTTGTCAGTACTTATAAAGCACATATGAATGCCTTATTCTGCATGATCATATTCTACATCCCTTAATCACCCAATACCTAAACTAACAACTATCTTACTAACTAATAATAAGCAGTGATTAGGAGTTTATTGAATTCATAGTAATAGTGAATGTGTCCCCCATTACTAAAGTGTTACCAAAGTTTCCATAGAAATTATATTAAAGTATATTTTAGTTACATAAATGCTTGTCAATGACAAATGCAAAACATGAAATTGCATATAAAGATGTGCTTACATAAGGTGGTCATAAAAAAGCACTTTAAACTTCAGCTAATTACATTTATTGAATTTAGAAACTATAATACATTTATTTAATTTGAATGAGCATGCAACTAAGTGTCAGGACACATGCAAGCATATTCTTGCATAATTTTGCAATATTTCTGTAATAAGTGCTCTTTTAAAAGATATGCTAAAAATGTAAGTCCTTACACTATAAAATCCTACAGCGATTCTAACTAATACTTTTTGTAGCTAACTTTACTTAATGTCTTAATTATAAAAATCTAGTAATCTGCACTATTCACATTCTATGCAATGTTTACTCATAAAACCCAATTTAAGATTAATTGATTGGTTTGAGTGCCAAAAAAACTCACCATTATGGGGATCAGTGTTTCCTTTGGTTGGGCTCTTGGAAAATTAATATTATTGTAATTCTCTTCCTATTGATGCAGCGATATATAGCTATACTAACTAAGCATTTGTTCTTTGAAACACTGAAATGTGCCTCTTAAGTAAAACTGACACGACGTGTGAAACACCAGTCATAGTTTGCTCTTCATCTCATGTAAATCTGATATCAGTGAGCGCAGTATGAGAGCAGCGATTCATTCACAAACAACAGACTGACATGAAATACTGACAAGATATTAGTAGAAATTATGAGTAGACTTGCTGTCTGTTCACATGCAATATTATTTCAAACGGAATATGTGATTTTAGCTTAATTGTGTCAAAGCATTTTGAAGATTGATCCCATAAACTTCACAAACTGATATGTGCTTGTGTTGTGATTGACAGGTGGTCACTGTTTATCTGTACTCACAGGCAGTGTATAATAGTCCGTCCATCGCCTTCCTCACACTCCTCCTGCCATTTGTCCACCTGGAGGATCAGTTTGAGGAACGAGCGCTGAGGCGGGGACTTCCTATGCCCGCCCACCCCAGGTACTGGAACTGACGGACCATCAGGTAACCTTCCTGAGGCTTAGGAGACACACACACACACATCAATATAATGACTTCTAACCAAGACAGATGTACGGCTTTGTTGCTAAAGAATTTAAGTAAGATGTGTGAAAGATGTGTGAAAAACTCACTCTGGTCAGGTTGCATATCCTGAAAAGACGACTAATGACGTCGCAGTCCATCGAGCAGGATATGCAGTCCACCTGTACAGGCCCGTATCTCAGCATTCCCTCCTCCGGCCAGTACTGAGGACAACCCTGTACACACACACACATTACACTCTCATCAAACACAGTAGCCTTTTTCCACATTATGCCCTTGTTCAATGTCTTGATGCTGTTTTCTGAAGGTTGATCATTTCCCCATATTTTAAATTGTTGCGGCTCCTCTCTTCCCAGTCTGTCAGTAACGCTCTGTTTAGTTCCTGTCTCTATGAAGCCCTCCTTCTGAAAAGCACAGTGTGCTCTGATTGGTCAGCTGGAGCAGTGTGTTGGGATTGGCCAAGCGCTTCCAGCGTGTTTGGGAAACATCCCGCCCCTTACCATAACCACCAGTTTCAACAAAGCGGCGCCTCCGGTGGTCTCTCTTGAAGCGATACTGAAGTGACTTAAACTGCAGTTCATCGTCTGGCCACTAGAGACCGGGAGCAGAATCTCATTGAGCTCATGTTTACAGCAGAATAAAACATGTTTACAGTCTGAGACAAACTGTGGTTTTGGTCTATACGGCTAATTTTTGGGGTTATAACTCATTCGTTTACATTATATAAAGCCTATAAAGTTCTGCATAATTAAGGGTGTGGCCACTTTGAGTGACAGGTGGATAGCCAGTTATCTGCTGTCTGTTAGTCATCGCGTCACCTCAGCTCCGCCCACGTCCGCCTCTTTGCCCATTTGCCGTTATCCGGGAGTGACGCGTGATGATGCGCTGCTAAGATGGGGACGACCAGCTCGACCCGACTTTACGCTTCAAAGCTGCTCTTCAGGATCCTATGGGTGGGTCCATTTTTTTACAGTCTATGGTTTCAACACGACTAATTAACTCAACCAGGCCAGTCCCCTTTATTCTGCGTATTAAATGAGGAATATTGTAATGTGTTTGTTTCCGGAAGACAACTCTAGACTAAAGGCCTTTGCACATTGAGTCAAATTTGCATGCAGAATTTTTGCCGCGTCAAAAATAAATTTGACCTCACGTTATGTCAATCACACTTGCACACTGCCTCCGGAACATTTTTATCCGTCAAAAAATTCGGAACAGGTTCGATTTTCTGCGTTTTTCGCATCCGTAAAACACATTTTTAGAGACGTTTTGACAACTCAGAGCCACCGTGCGGCAGCAAAATAAAATAGCACACCAAGCCCACAAGTGTGTGTGTGTGTGTGTGTGTGTGTGTGTGTGTGCGCGCGGATCCATAGACATACTGCCAGTCTCTGTTCAGGATCAATTGATTCACAGAAATTGGTGGTCTTCTTTTTAATATGTGGCTCCAGTATCGTTAGCAAAGCATTAAACTGAGCCGCTGACATTCTAAAGTAAACTTTGAATCAGTCTGGATAATCCCGCAGCTCCTTGATAATTAAGGAGGTGGAACTCTCCTTCCTCTCTACGCGATCGCAGGAGTGGATAGACCCAATATTTCCTCTTTCTTTTTCTCTAAGAAGAGAGAGGACCAAAAAAATCATCCTCACTACTTGAAGACGTCATTTTGCATTGTTTTGTGTTTTAGCTGTAACGCATTCATTAATACGCATCGGACTCAGTGTGCAAGGTCTCTGTGCGTCACAAATTTTTCAGATCACGAATACGAAAAAAGGCATGCGAAAATGTTGGACACAGTGTGCAAAGGCCTTAAACGTTTCATGACAATGATGTACTAAAAGGAAATGTTTTTCCTTTGCATTTATTGAAACAAGGTTTCACCATAAAACGCCTAAAAACGCTGCATTCTGCTGCCAGGCCAGTAGGTGGCGATATCAAAAAAAGAAAAAAAACACTACACGCCTAAAGACTAAACACATAATATGCATGTGCATGACATTACCGCTTTCTCAAATTCACATTTTTGTAGTTTACACAGAGATAATGGCATCGTTTTTTTTTTTAACTTTCAAAAGTTTGCATTTTCAGGCCTCCAAAATGGTGTTTTCGTGTAAATAAATGGCCAAAACACATAAAAAGTTTACATTTTTAGTTGAAAATGGTGCCATGTAAACCCCTACAGTGGAAGCGTTTCAGGGAGTTCAGAAACTGACACTGATATAGAGAATAACTCCCGCTGGTGGGACTTTGGGAACTTTTCATGCTCAAACAGCAACATTCAGATTAAAGAAAGATGAAATTATGAACAAAAAGAATCATAATAGGCCATATTTAAATGAACATTGCACATGCAAAATTTTAACACTTGAGCTTGAATCTCACCTGAGCCAAATCGATCTCGTTTAGCATGGCGATGGAGGTGCATCCATAGTCGTACACCAGCCTCCAGAAGTCCTTGACGGTGTTGGGTAGCGGATGCTGGGTCCATGAGCAGGCTGCCTGTAGCTCTGCGACACACAACACAATGTACTTCCTGCCGACACTCTGCTTCGTGACACTTACGCACAACCAAGTCAAAGATGGATCTGTTTGCAAGATGGCCGACGTTTGAATGTGTATGATCATGCAAGGACCACAGTGAGCGTTCGGACATGAGAGAATGATGTAAATGTGTCGGTTCGTGTGTGTGTGTGTGTGTGTGTCTGTCGTCGATGTGTCAGTGTGATAACTCTGTCTGTGATTAAATGCATTCATTTTTCTTTGCATGCTGTAGCAAACCCAATATAGAGAGGTAGAATGGAAAGTGCTGACATACCACTAAAGCCACGAAACAAATCCAGTCTAACAGAGGCAGAACTGAATCAGAAATTACCTGGTATTCTTCTGACGGCTTGGTTAAAAAAAGTCCAAGAGTTTGTGAAGCGTACGAGGAAGTGACCCTCTAAAAGCACAACTTTTTGAGCTCAGCTGTCAAACTACCCAGACGGAAAACATAGTGTCGGACCAGAGCCGGCCCACTTCTGGTACACATGGATTTCTCGCGTACCAGATGTGGGCCGGATCTGGGCGACACCATGTTCCTGTCTGGGCACCATCTCCCAGGGTCAAAGGTCATCGGCTGTGACACCACTGAATGAACATGTCGTTTTCAGATGTACACTGTGCACATTGAAAGTGCTCTACATTAGACACACACGAGCTTCATTTCTTAATTTACGCAAACAGCCATGACACGTGAACCTCTAGGAGATGGATGCACTGCCGCTAGGCACACCAGTCTAAATACTGAACAAATGCATTCTCAGATTAGAAACTCGCCCTCATGTCACTCCAAACCTGACTTTCTTTCTTCCGTGGAAGACAAACGGAGAGATTCTGCAGAATCTGTGGGCAGCATGTAATGAAATCATGCAGTGACTCTCAAAACTCACACGACTGATCTCAGGTCTCATTTGTGCTTGTGCTCAATTCAAACAAGGCGCTTTGAGGTGGAAAGTGAGAACAAGTGTGTGTGTGGTATGGACTACGTTTGTTGTATGAAGTAAACAGTGCTACACATCTCCATTTGTGTTCCACAGAAAGAAAGAAAACATCAAAGTCTGAAATGACTTGAGGGTGAGAAATGATGACAGAACCACAGTAAATTCCCCGGTGTTGAATTAACAGAGCTCGGTTGTCATATGGGAACCACCAGTAGGGTGTTAAATTAAAACTGAAGCAGTGTTAGGGTTAACTAGATACTTAAGTGATTAATTGAGTAATTATTGTTTGATTGAAGACGATATGATGATAACGAGCAGAATAACTGAAAGAAAGAGAAACACATGAGCTACAACTAAAGCCACACAGCCTGAAATAAACTGAAAATACATTAAATCTCTTTTATTACAAACTAGACTGACTTTATTTGTCATTCGTCTACAGAAGCTCTTTTTGAAAACAGAGGTTTAGATGCTGACGTTTTATTGAAAATGTTTGATCACCATTATGGAGATCAGTATTTCTTTTAGTTGGGCAGTTCATTTTTTTCTTATATATCAGTTTTTGTAACAGTGTTAACAAAACACACAATTTGTTGCAAAGCATGCCATAAACAAAATTAATCAGGTGATATAGTTATCATCATAAAGAAAAAAAATATTGACTAAACTCATCTATAACAAAAATTGGTGCTGCGTTAATACATTGCCACAGATCAGTCATCCTAAATTTGTATTTTTAAATTTGTTTTGGGGGGAAAAAATGTCGCACACAGACATCAAGAATCAGGAAATGAATCTCAACAATGGTGGCGTGCTTCATGCGTGCTGGGAGCCATGAGTTTTATAATATGGTGGCTACTACAATAAAGCATGTCACCATTATTGAGATTCATATGCTGATTCTTCATGCATGTCTTAAGTTTTTCTTCTTCTTCTTCTCACACTGTATTTAACAATCAAAATTCAGAATATTTGAATATAATAATACAATTTATTATTATTATAATAAAATAAAATCACCTGACCATCTTTGTTCATGGCTTTTTTTTTGCAACACATTATGTGTTTTGGTAAACACTGTTACAAAGAACACAAACTAACATAAAAGGCCAAGAGTCAAACTGCCCGACTAAAGGAACACTGATCCCCATAATGGTGATCAAACATTTTCAATAAAACATCAACATCTAAACCTCTGTTAATTCTCAGTAAGAACTTCTGTAGACGAATAACAGAAATAAAGTCAGTCTGGATAATGCGTGGAGCTGGTAATGCTGTTTGTGCAGTTGTTTAATCCTCCTCTGCTAAGATCTTGAGAGATTTAATGTCTTCTTTTATCTTCAGTTGATTTCAGGCTGTGTGACTTTAGTTGTAGTTCTTGTGTTTCTCATCAGGTGTCTTCAATAATCAAACACTCATTACTCAATTAATCACTTAAGTATCTAATTAACTCTAACACTGCTTCAGTGTTACTTTAACACCCTACTGGTGGTTCCCATATCAACACCGAGCACTGTTAATTCAACTCCGGGGAATTTACTCTGCAGAATTTGAATCAACTTGTCCTTTAAGAAATGACAAAATCAAAGCAAGAGATTCACAGTTTACACTTACTTCCAATAAGGTCACAAAAATAGTTTGGACTATTATTTTTGGAAACCCAAATGGAGGAAAGTTCAATTTAGGACCACATACAGCCATCAAGAAGAACTCATTAATTATGCTACCAAAAAGAAGCTAATTGAAAGCTTTATTAATTCAAGACAAATAATCGTAACCCTAACCCAACTGGAATAGGTTTTAAAGTGGCTCACGCTAACATCTCGCCACCTGGATTTGTCTCTAGCTTTCTGTAGCTCCGTTCCAAAATCCAATGAGCGATTTTGCTACCATCAACACTGGCCACTGCAATGCAAAACTTGCAAATAATTGATCCGGAAGTACTGAAATAAGCACTATTGACTAAAACTAGGTATCTTAGTTTTTTTGGCTGGGCTCCATCGGCAGCTCATTAGGTTTTGGAACAGAGCGTGTGTCTAACGTAAAGGAGACGAGGAAAAAGAGAGACAGCGAGGTCCCTAGAAGACAAAACGGAAGCAATACTTACATCCATGAGCGCTGCGTTGATGTAATTACTGCTCGCCGTCGATGGTGATGAGGAAGGGCAGGCAGCGGTCGGGCGGAGGTTGTCCATGAAACGGTTCTTGTCGTGATTTCGAGGAAGGAGTGCAATGCTGCAATCTTCAGGCTGAGGCTGAGGGGTCACTGAGTTCAGCGTCTGGACAGGACATAGTGGACACATCAAAATCAAAAGCCTGGGCAATTGCAGGTGAGGCCAATTCTGCTGAAAATGGAAGCCAGGGCTTTTGTTGTTAAAGTCAAAGCCCGTGTGTCCAATCAAACTCTATGGGATTGATGGCTCACATCAGATCGCTTATTATACGCAGTAGAAATCAATTTAAATGGGAATGAAAAAGTTGTCAATCGAACCATGACTGAAACATTTGAAAAAATACATATAAAAATAATTATTTATTTGGTTGAACTAAAAAAGTAAGCAAAACTAGGTGAAATGAACATGAACTATGTGGTATTGAAAACTTAAAAAAAGTAAGTTTACCTTAATTTCATAAAGTAATTCCAACTAAATCTATCAAGTTGAAAAATGCTAATGTCAGTGGAAATAGTTTACTCAAAAAGTTAAGTTTGGTACTGAAAACTTAAAGCAAGTTCAACTTACATTCATAAATGTATTCCTACTAAACTTTATAAGTCCAAATAACTAAATTTGTCAAGATTTAAATACTTAATATTCTAAGCAAATACAACTAAACTGAGTCAGTGGAAAAAAATAACTTGTGAACATGAGCTTTGGTACAGAAAACTTAAATTAAGTTCACCTTACGTTCATAAAGTTGGTCCAATTAAACTTTAAAAGTTTGTAAAGCTTTAGATAAGTTATATAAAGTTAAATATTCCAAGTAAATACAACTAAACTGAGTCAGTGGAAATAACTTAAAGTTGAGTAAACAAAAAACATTTTAAAGTGAATTTTTGCACTGAAAACTTAAAATTCACCTTACTTTCATAAAGTTAGTCCAACTAAACGTTATCAGCTCAAAAAAACTTAAAATTTGTCAATTTAAACATACTTAATATTTTAAGTAAGTTGAAAAATATGTAATATTCTAAGTAAATACAACAAAACTAAGTCAGTGGATATTAACTTAAAATATCCTTAATATTTTAATCCAGAAAGTTATTATAATAAGTTGAAATATACTTAATATTCTAAGTAAACATATAAAGTTATCTAAGTTATTCTAATTAAACTTTGAAAAAGCTCAAATAGCTTAGCTCAGTAAGTTGAAAAATACTTATTATTCTAATACAGCTAAACTGAGTCAGTGGAAATGAATAACTCAAAAAGTTTGAGTGAGTGAGTTGAGTGAACAGGAACTTTGGTACCAAAAACTTAAAGTAAGTTCAAGTTATTCCAACTAAACTTCATAAGCTCAAATAACTTAAAATGTGTCAAGTTAAACATACTTAATATTTCAAGTAAATAGAACTTAACTCGGTCAATGAAAAAAGATAGCTCAAGGAGTTAAGTTGAGTCAACACAATTTTATATATAATTAATATTGCTTATTTTTGTATGAATGCTGGTAAAGTGTTGGGTCTCCACTTAATGTTGAATGTAAAATCCAGGTTCTGAAGTAAAGCCAGTACAGAAGCCCTGCCATAAATAATACAAAACAGCATTTTTATGTACCTGGAACTCGTCTTTGAGGTGAGAGGAATTGCTCTGAGAATCGATGCGGATCATGTCGTAGTATGCAGCTTTGAACTCGCACACGGGGATCGCCGTCTCGCCACACAAACACGCCTCCAGGATGGCATCGTGGATGAAGATGTACTGCTCCTGAGAGCCAGAGGGAAACCAGGGTTTGTGTGTCATCTATGCATGTACAGCAGTGGCCAAAAGAGATGACCGGAGCGGATATTTGTTTTTTTATGACCCTACAAGTTCGACTGAACCATCAAAATATGAGGAAAATATTTTGGGGACACTTTAGATTAGGGTCCAATTCTCAGTTGCTTATTATCATGCATATTACTAGTATATTGTCTGTTTATCAGTACTTATAAAGCACATATTAATGCCTTATTCTGCATGATCATATTCTACATCCCTTAATCTAAACTAACAACTACCTTACTAACTATTAATAAGCAGTAATTAGGAGTTTACTGAAGGACAAGTTGTGGATAATAGTGAGAATTGGAGCCTAATCTAAAGTGTTACCGATAATGTATATTTCTATACGTTAAATATGAGGGAAGAATAAAACACTAAACTTGGTTAATGTATTTATTTGATGAAATTAGTTGGCAAAAAAAGCTTTAGCTACAGGTTATATTTTTTAAGCAAATAAATAAAGCATAGAAAAACAGAAAGCAGACAGGAAAAAGCATACAATGACTACGACATAATCAGTTATTAATATTCTGTTGGTTCTCTCTTGTTTTTGCAGTGGTTCATAATTTCTTTGTATGTCAGCATGGTCAAAAATTATGAATTGAATTTTAGCACAACAACCACATTGGTTTAATCAACGTGTAGAAGTTGAAGTAACGTGCATCCCTCTATATACAAAGCAATTAAACGATACCTCAGGAACACTGTACTTAAAGCCTTAATATATAATGCACTATGACAGTATTTTTAATGCATTAATTATATCTTGTAATGCACCTTATAATGCATTGTATGATCTCATGAATAATTGTAACCACAGTTATAATACATTAAAACACATGACAAACAGATGTAACGAGGAATCTGCAAATATTACTATGCACTTTAACTTTGGTTACAATTATAAAAAGATGATGCATTATAACATACATTATGACTACCTTTATAATACAGGCTTTAAGTAAAGTGTTATCAATACCGCTCTTAGCTACATACAGCAACATCCCACACTATGATGAAATGCATCATGACACCATGGATGACTGCTTTTTCTTTCTTGGTAAATTCTGCAGAAACGCAACAGTGGCCCTTAGTGGTCAAGACTGAGGTTTCTTCTATCTGCTTTCTAGAGGCCAGTAAATCTGCATGTTCAGGTACTGAAACAGACTGTAATTCTAACCTTTTAGCATACAGGGAAGGTTTATCAAGAAAGTTGTATTTTGTATATTTAATTATATCAAATTTGATAACAAGTGACGTCCTAAAAACACACAAAATGGGGTAAATAATAGAGGTCCGCTTGCGCTTCAGAAGCGTCATACCTCAGTCTGGACCATGTTGATTCGCCTGGAGCGCAGAGCTTTGACGCAGTTATAGATGTCCACCACCCCCTCTCTCTCGGCCATGTCCAGCATGATGTCAATCACGATGTAACATCCTGTCCGCCCGGCTCCGCACTGACACAGACAGAACAGAGGAGACAACCATGAGCCGGGATTTCATCACTGATCAAGCGATGGCAGGTGGAAAAGCAGCAGAGAGACGTGAACTAGGGTTTCAACATCAGAGCCATGCAAAACAGAGTCTGGCACAGCCGCTGACTTTATAATGCAACACAACGATGCCTATACAAACCCTCATGAATGTGAAATACCTTGTATAGATTCGATTAGGCCTACTGCATTTTCTTTGTGACAAAGAATTGTAAAATATCAATCAATTCGATATATTTCATGGAATAACTGATGAAGGTTATTTAGGTTGTGCTGTTACCACAATACCAGAAAAATCTCACAATCTCACTCATTAAGACCTAAACTGCATTATAAGAACAGTTATAGTTACATTTATAATATTTAGCTTTTTCAATATGCTACTCATAATCCATTATACACTGATTTGTAAGTATTAATTAGTCAGTCATATGATCCCATGAATGGTAATTGTGATTTGTTAAAATCTATATCTATGTTTTGCTTAAAGCAGAACATAAAAAATACTAATTTCTTCAACTGTTTGTATTAATGATTCGTTTTTTTTTCATCATTGTTCATTATTTACAATCACAAATAAACAACTTCAAATGAGCACATCGTCATGATTTCTTAACATTTGCTGAATTGCATCCTGTGTTTTCACTTTAAGCCATCAATGATGGATTAATAGAGGTTAGGAACTGCATTATTACACACAATAAGTATTTATAAGAACACAACACGGCTATTAATAACAATATGAAGTCCATCTGATGTTTTTCTTTAAAATGAGCATTATTGTCAGGCTCCTATATATAGGTTTCTAATACCGTACTTAGGAATTGTATTATTACGCACAATAAGTATTAATAAGAACACAACACGGCTATTAATAACAATAAGCATGGGCTTCATAGAAAGTCTTACCAAATCACATATGTTAGTTAATTTCTACTGCAAATAATAATTATAAGTATAAACTCTTACTTACAATGGCTCTGCACTAGAACTCGCACTGAGCAATGTCTATGATTTACAGTGTAAATAGAAACCTGTGACGCTCTTCAGAGAGTGTGTGTGTGTGTGTGTGTGTGTGTGTGTGTAAAAATCAGGCTGCCATCCTCACATCTGTACAATTTCAGTATCGACTTTTTCGACTGGTTGTAAGGATAAATACGCCACAGCACTGCTGCTAAAACAAGCTAGACGTGTTAGTCAAACACAACTAATCAACTGCTCGAAACCGTTCAGACTTTGGCAAGAACAAAGACAGCAGCAATCAAAGAACCAGCTGAAAGGAAAAGAAAGCTGCATCATGGGATTGTTGCACGCAGCAATGCAGACCAGACCACATCCTGTTCTTGGGGCTCGAATGGCAGGCAACGTGGTAATGTAAAATGGTAAATGGTTTTGGGCCCATTCATCACATCTGGCAGAAACAAAGAACACAGAGCCGTCGGAGCTGCTGTGACTCTGGCCAACAGTGTCAGATGTGGACGCCGGCAGACGTGTGTGTGTGTGTGTGTGTGTGTGTGAGCGGGGCAAAGTAACAGAACCGGCCACAAACCCCTCGCATATGCCGATGAGCTGTGGTACAGGAAGTGATGTCATTAACCTATGACAATGCATTCTCCTCTACAACACAGGAATGGTCCTAACAGAGAGACGAGCCGACATCTGTGTATAGAAGGGGATAGAAAATGTCTCCTCTGATGCTGTAGACATTATGACCTTTCATTAGCCACTTTTACACATTTTACACAAATTGACAGAACGCATGTCTTTCACACAAGCAATGGCTTTCCATGTTTTATTCATTTTGCTTCTATTCTGTAGCCAGCTATGATGTGCTATTTTTCTGAGGTGTATATAATAAATGCTGTGAAGAAACTGAACAATAGAGTATTAACTCTACTTTAGTGCTGCACGGATATTAACAGGATCTTCTCATCTGCGTTGTCATTGGACTGTCACCGCTCGTCAATGTCACAATATTTGAAAGTGACCAATCAAATTAAAGTAGGCGGGCTTTATGTTCACAGAAGCTGCTGAGCATGAATTACAGCGATAAGATGAACGTATCTAAACTAAACATGTTGTATTTGACAGATAAACAACCGACACAAATAATCATGCAAACTAATAATATTTTGTCTAATTTTTTTCTATTTTGAATTAAAAAAGGATATTAACAAAGCCGATTTCATCCGATTAGGCATAAGATAATAAATGTGTGTACGTGTTGAGAATTAATTTATTAAATTTATTTATCTAGCGTTAAGTAGTCTTCGTGAATTAACTTTTCTAAGAAAATGCTTAATAAAATATAAGCTAAATATCAGTTGACCCCATGTTAACTTTCTTCACTAACAGACGAAATGAAAAGACTATCAGTCAGAACTTTAGGAGGAGAAGAGACAGGGCAAGAGAAGGAGACTGAGAGAAAAAGAAAGAGTGCAAGAGCGATGGAAATGAGCCTCCAAACATTTTAAAATGCACATATGTAGATTTTTTCAGTGGAGGTCCCGAACCCCCTAACAAGCTCAAATTAGGGACCTCGGACTACGGCTCTGTTCACACGATCTTGACCATGCGTGTTCACGTGACCTCCGCATTTACAGCACAAAGGCTGTTTGCATGCAGGTGTGTGTCAGTACCTGCAGTGGACGACGATGGGCCCTGCGGTGGGAGGGTTGGACATCTTGAACCGGCGGATGAGCGACAGCAGTCCTGTGGCGTGATGCGGCACTCCATGATCGGGCCAGCCAGTGAAATGGAACTGCTTCACCTCCCGCACCTCATTAAAACCCCTCTGTGAAATCAAGGAAAACACATCCAAACAGTGACCACCTGAAACAAGGATCTTATATTTGGATATCTGTGGCAATAGCAAACAATACATTGCATGGTTTAAAATGATCCATTTTTCTTTTATGCCAAAAATCATTAGGATATTAAGATCATGTTCCATGAAGATATTTAGTTAATGTCCGACCGTAAATATATCAGAAATGTATTATTAGTAGTAATATGCATTGCTGAGGACTTCATCTGGACAACTTTAAAGGAGATTTTCTCAATATTTAGAGTTTTTTGCACCCTAAGATTCCAGATTTTCAAATAGTTGTATCTAAACCAAATATTGTCCTATCAAACCATTCAAAATGTATAAATCTAAATTTAAAATTTATGACTGGTTTTGTGGTTCAGGGTCACATATATCAAGGCAAGTGTAAAGAAAGATGCATGAGCACATTTAACAAGCAAAGCATTTCTGCTAAAACAACAGATGTAGAGTTGAATATGAAGACGTACATCTAACGGATTATCGAAAAATACAAATTGTAGGGTGGGGACTTGGTTCTATGCATGTTGATTGGATGGTGAGGTGTGGGCGTGGCTCTCAATGCAGATGAGCGTGAGTTTGAACCCTCTGGTACTGTTCATGTGTCGCTTAAAAATGACCTTTTTTTTTCTTGATTTCAATGAAATGATTTCACAGTATTTTAGTTTTTTTTTGGTGTTTTGTCTTTTCAGGGGATATTATTGTCTTAAATTATATTTATGCTGTAGTTATAATCCATTTATTCACTTTTTGAGGATGGACCTGAACATTTAATTTCCAACATAAATCTTGAATGTTTTGGATCACAGACGGAAGTTTGGTCTATTTTAAAGCGACACTTGGCAGATTATTTCCGGCGTGTAAAAGATGAAAAAAAGTTATTAGTGCTGTCGATCGGTTAAATTTATTAATTAAAATCACACGTGCTAACGCAATAATTTTGGCAGCACTAAAAATTGTACATTTATTATTATAAAAATGCATTTTTCAATTATATATTTACTCTAAAACTGTGAGAAAATCCAAGCCATAAATCTAAACAAGTTGTGTTCCAAATTTGTGGTTGATATTTGGAAAAATGAGCTTTCAGTCAGATTTTGTTTGGGCGCTGTACCAAACGCTTCCACTAGATGAAATTCATCTCCCATTCATTTCCAATGCATTCATTTATTTTGACTGTTTTTTTCAGGACCATTTAACCTTTCATGTACATGGTTTTTATGTTCACACAGCAAGTGCCAAAGCCTTTACCAAGTTTCGTACCATTCCGATGAAGTAAAAAATTCTTAAAAACAAATCGGTAAATTTTTGGTCAAAAATGGCCCGAGGGTTAAACAGACTAAATGATTAATCACCAGAGAGAAGACTGTCGTTTCACTAGAAGATACAGTTACGACAAAACCATTAAGAGGCACAATTTTATTTATTGAACTGACAATATACATAAATGAATTGTTATCAGTAATATAAGAATGAACAGAATATCACGCTCGCCATCTTAGATTGAAGGTTTTAACATAATCAAAATAATCTCACCCTCTCCAGAGTGAAAGTCCTGACAACATATTCTGCAAGCGGCTCCACCTCCACAAATGTCACTTTGAAATCTCCGTAAACTTCAGCATCATCCGGCCAGTACTTATAGCACTTCACCTACAGGAGGACGAGACCAATCACGCATAGAAAACACACACTGTCAGCCAATCACATGCACTCGAACGCAACCTGTTCATTAAATACTCTTTTAATAACAACTATCTTAAACACAGTAACCGTATCAATCGATGCAGAGCAATCCAGAAGCATCCTGATTCACAGCAGTCCCATTGCTAAAATTTGGCTAAGAGATGTGAGTAGTCGAATGGCTTTAGTATTGTTGAGTCCTGTACTTATAACTGCTGTGAAATCATTTCATATGCACTCACTTGTGCATGATGATATCATTTAACATCCACGGCATGCAAACATATACAAAATACATACATACACATGCTTCAACCCTTTGAGAAGTGTCAGAAAAAGAAGTGTTTTCTTTCTTTCGGTTTTGGGGTGAGACCTGTTACCGACAGGCTTTATTGAGATTTTTCACTTCGAGCAGATGAAATATGACCTGCTGTTCTCAAATACTAGTCCTGGCTCACTCTTCAAAAGGTTTTTGCAGGCTGGGGCCTTCAGGTCACAACACAGAGCACGAAACACAAGACCCCTCAGCAGGCAGTATAGCGACATACCCGGCCCACCTCCACTAGGTTGGTTACCATCACGATACAGGCCGACTGCTCCTGCCAGATCATCCTCCAGAAGTCGTACACCGTCGTGGACAGGGCCTGCGGGCAAGCACAAAGTTTGGCTTTATTCATTGAATGTATGCTTTTGTTAAAAATCCATTTGGACACGTGGAAAACATGCTGTGCATGCAAGATATATGTGCTGTGATGTATGATGTAGAATATATTTGTGCTATATCAGATTTGTTTTGTCAGCAAGTCCATTTAAGACTGTTCATCTGTTCCCAGACAGCAACAACAGGCTGAAAACCACTGACCATTGACCAACACACACCTGCTCTAAAGTCAATAGTGCAGTATTTATGTGTTATTTAAAGGGTGTGTTAGTGATATGAGCCTATAGTGCACAACACACACACACACACACTCTGATTATTACAAACACAGGGACACGCAGCAGCACACACACTTTATTATTAAAAATAAAAGGATTACAATGTAAAAAACTATTATTGTGTACATAAAGTTAAAAATGCCTAAATGTCAATGATAGTCATTGCATGTGTCAGAATGACACACACACACACACACACACACACACACACACACATGTATTTAAACTGACTCGTGTCTGTATTCCTCATGTCAATAGTGAATCCGCTCATGGTGTGGCATAACTGGCTTTTAAAGGGAAAGGGAGATGAGACTCTGATTGGTTTATTGCTTGATACGCCTAAAACACACCCATGACTCATTAAGAGACGAGGGAGCTTTAGACCATCAGCTCAGATCGTTAAAATAGGGTACCAGATGTGAGCAAGATCTGGGCCGACACCATGTTGCTGTCTGGGAAGCATGATTATTTTAACATTTCTCATTTACCTTGCGTTGCGATGTAATGGCTGGGCCTTTGGTATCCCTGCAAGAGACGCAAAAACATGGATTTAGTTACAACTTTAAATGATGGAGGCAGTGAAAACGAATACAATCGTGTTATCTGAGATTAATTTCTTTTTACATTGGACTACCAGGGCTTGACATGACATTTTTTGCTCACCAGCCACTGTGACTAATGGTTACTAGCCACTCAGCATTTTCACTGGCCACAATTTTGACATCGATACCATGGGGAAAACGGCCATCAAGATATCTTTAATATGATCTCATAATTTGGCAGCAGGTTTATTAGGCTGCTGTCACTTTAAGAGCTGACGCACGGATCCATTACACTGTTACACGTGTTTTCTATCTCAACTGTTTACATTCACTTCAAACAGAACTGACTGTGTTTACATGAATACTCATACAGCAACATAGTGTCAGCCCAGATCCGGCCCACATCTGGTACATGTGGATTCCAGATGTGGGCCGTATCTGGGCCGAAACTATGTTGCTGTCTGGGACGCGCCAAGATCAGCATTTTTACATTATTTTGTGAGTATTTGCCTGTTTAAGTGCAATAAGCAGCGAAAAATACTAAATTTAGTACTGAGAGGCGACTTTATGTGTGAACACAAACTCTCCCAGACAGCAACATAGTGTCTGCCCAGATCCGGGCTGGAATTGAAATGATCTGGGCCGACACTATATTACTGTCTTGGATCGATATGTACTGAAAAAAAGACAACACCACATTGAAGTTAGTTCATTATTTCATATTTTTAAAAGACTACAATTGAAAAATGTATATATTACATAAAAAATTCAACCCCACAAAGTGGCCAGTAGGAGCGACTGTGTTACACGCCACTGCTGAAATCGGGCGGTGTTAACAAGCCCTGGGCTAAATGATGTTTTTAATAGTTTGGTTTTTCTAGTCAGATCAAACGTAATCTCAACACACACCACAATCTCAAACAGAATCAAACACACACTGCAGGGGACCCGACATCATACCCCCCACCCCACCACCACCCCTCCCTCCCACAAAAACACACGACACCAAAATCAGGAGCGTAAACTAAAACACAGGCCAGGGATGTGAACGTGCATGGCATCCACGAGCAAAGCGGAAGAGCACAGAGCATGAGGAGAAGCAGCAGAATGGAGCAGGGAGGCTCATGCAGATGGATGGGTGAGAGGGAGAGGGTGTTTGAATGTGCCCTACAGTGATACTTACATCCCTGTACAGCCAAATCTACCGCCCCCAAATCAACCGCACAAGAGTGAGAGAGAGCACAACAATGTCAGTGAGTCAGCAAGCACCTCCAACAAGGAAGAAAAGAAAGCTGTAAATTGTGTATAGTTGAGACAAAGGCATGCATAAAAGACCTCACATACGAGGGAGGGAGAGACGTTTCTCACACGTTCGCCAATGGAGGAGGAGGCGGCATCGCCACTTACATCAATGTAGTTGGCATTTATGTAGTCGGACGAGGGGTCGTCTTCCATTGGCTGCAGGATCACTCGAGAATGATCGTCTACAGCGCCAAATAGAGCAAAGTCATGATAAAAACACTTTCGCTCCTTCTGTTCTGCTGTATGTTTGGTGGACTCTGAGCTACACAACAGACGGTAAATAGTGTCGGCTCAGATCCGGCCCACATCTGGTGCATGTGGATTCAAAGCGCGTACCAGATGTGGGCGGATCTGGGCCGACGCTATGTTGCTGTCTGGGTACTTAACATGAACATGCATTCTTAAAAATAAAGGGCCGTTTTGATTCCTCTCCGGGTAAACCTCATGAAAACATGATCTGGTCATATTTCACCTCAAAACCAATAGAAAGAAATACAAATGATAAATCTTTTTTTTTTAAGATTTGCATTTAACATTGTTTGTGTCTCTACAATAACAATATACAATCATGTTGTCCTGACACAATTTTCATTTTTTTAAATAAATAAGCATAAATGATATGCACTACAAAACACATTTGTATGTTTCTGTAGCTCAAAGACTAGCACATGAAGCTAAAAACACCAAGAAGCCAAAAACTGATGAAATGCACTGCTCTACTTTAACAAAGGTCTTTGTACTGAGGGGAATTGGGTGGAAACATGTTAAATTGAGCTTAATCTTAATAAAAACAGGCTTCAGATTCTTAGTGCACAATATAGGCCTGGTTTCACAGACAGGGTTTAGACTTAGCTAAAGAAAAATATTACTGGTGTCCATCTTGAGACAAAACAATAGCATATTTTAAGATATGCTTTGAGTTATATATAGCATTTTAGTCTGTGAAACCGGATAATGTCTTAAACTTTTCTTTAGATGCTGGGGTGAAATATGACTCTTGATAGGTTCATCCTTAAAGCACCAGTGCATGTTGGCTTTCTAGAACAAAAGCTCAAAATGTTCTTTAATGACTACAAAACTATCCATGGACCTCAAGGAAAACTTTTTTTAAGAGTGTATGGAGCCAGATATTAAGTGAGAATATCCTACATGCAATGATGTTCCCATATCGATTCTTCGTTCGATTTTGCTCTTTCTTTGCTGCATCCCAGGAAGCAGACTGACCCTCAAAGAAGCTCTGGAGAGACAGGGAAATGGTTACAACACAGCCAACAGGGGATAAAGTAAATCAATATCCTACTTTACTCATATTTTCATCATATTTGACAAGATCAGTAGTGTGAGTTTGCTCTATGTGTATGGAAACACGTCAGTTTGATGTTAAAGAAACATCAGGCATTCTCAGCAGCCGAAACCAAAAACATCTGGCACAAAAACTGATCAGATTGTGGTTTCATAAACCGCCGCCTCTCAATGCCTGCAACCAGCAAGCTAATGACTGCAAAGCATGTGTGGGTATAACGCTGTGGTGAAGTTAAAGGGGAACTGTGTCATTTTTTGGATGTTATAATAGTTTGGAGTGGGACAATCTATTTATCTGAAAAATGCAAGACAGCTTCTTTTCTCTATTACCTATATCTTAATTTTCTCTCCTCAACCATTTCTATGACTTCTCATAATTTACCTTTTTCCCTTCTCTTTCTCTCTGTTTTTTCTTTTTCCTATTACAAACTTATAGTAGAGATTTACACATGCTTAACACAATTTTACACACACTTAATTACACATAATTACATGTACATTCTACTTTCTTTTTGTGTTTTGTATTGATAGTATCACCTAACTATGTTTTGTGTTATGTACTGCTGTAAAATAAACAATAATAAAAAAGGAAGATGTGGGGGAAGGTTCTGGAACCCTGTGTGAGAAACAATCTTTAAGGCCCCAATATACTTCAAGGGAAATCAAAAAAATATATACATAAATCTTCTCCAGTTCATTTCTTCTGTTCAGTCCGTCGAGGTCAGACACGAGTAAAAACACACTGGATAGCCGCTTTATAGTAGAAACTGAAGCTGTAATTCTAATTGAAACCAGGGATCCACAGTTTTTCATGTTAAATACTGTAAAACTGCTGCTATACAGAAATCTATTGTATAAATTGCCGTATGAATAAACATGATGTGGCTGGAGTGCTGAATCTCAGAGCTGGTGCAAACACACAGCAAAATCCCCAGTGTTAAATCAACACTGCCCAGAGTACGAATGGGCCCATTCTACAGTGTTAAAGTTAATGAGATATTTAAATGATTAATTAAACAATGATTGAGCATTAGTGATGAACACCTGATGGTAACAAGCAGAATCACTGAAGGAAAGAGAAACACAAGAACTGCAACTGATGATTTATTGAAAATGTTTGGTCACCATTATGGTGATCAGTGTTTCCGTTAGTTGGGCAAATAACCACTTTTGGTCAGTGATAAGACTAGTGAATTATTCTACTTTATGATACTGAAAACGAAATCACCTGATCATCTTTGTTTCTTTGCAAATCATGTGTTTTGGTAAACACTGTTACAAAGAACACACACTAACATAAAAAGCCAAGAGTCAAACTGCCCGACTAAAGGAACACTGATCCCCATAATGGCGATCAAACATTTTCAATAAAACATCAACATCTAAACCTCTGTTAATTCTCAGTAAGAACTTCTGTAGACGAATAACAGAAATAAAGTCAGTCTGGATAGTAATGCGTGGAGCTGGTAATGCTGTTTGTGCAGTTGTTTAATCCTCCTCTGCTAAGATCTTGAGAGATTTAATGTCTTCTTTTAGCTTCAGTTGATTTCATCTCAGGCTGTGACTTAAGTCAGCTGTAGTTTTGTGTTTCTATTTCCTTCAGTTATTCTGCTTGTTAACAGCAGGTGTTCATCACTAATGCTCAATCATGACTTAATTATCCCATTAACTTTAACTCTCTGTAGAGTGGGACCATATGTGCTCTGAGCAGTGTTGATTTAACACTGGGGATTGATCAGATGCTTTCTGAAACGCTGTCATTTTTGTTCTGTGTTTATTTTGTTATTGAGTGTAAACGGCACATAGCACATATTTACATATTCATCTAATTGATGCACTCAGCAGTGTGGGCGGCGTTGGGATGTTCGTAAACAGTATTTAGCTACAAAGGTCACATTTTCACATTACGTTTTTTCATCATCAGTCTGTGCACATGCACTAGACTGACAGCTTCGGCCTCAGCCCTTTCTCTGTGGTTTCAGCGTCTCGGGCGCTTCACAGTCTAACCTCATACTCCTCCTTGAAGCCGTAGCTGTCGGAGGTCTTCATCAGATTGATGTGCTGCAGCAGGTCGGCCACCCGTATGGCGGGATGGAGCTGTCCGGTCTGATACGGCGACTCCGTGCCCTCGCAGTGGTAGCGCGGGATGTCCAGCAGTCTGCTGTTCTCGGCTGCCGCTGTGTGGTTCTCATCTGGGGAAGCAGTCGGGAAATATTCATTTGAATGTGCACCGGGGACTTCCAATAAACCTTTGTACATGCTAAGCTCAAAGGACTCGACACACACGTAAAACCTCACAAATGCATATATAATCCCACAGTTGAGCACTCTGCACAGAACAGAGGCGTTTCGTCACACACACACTTACCAGTGATAGGCACTTATGGGGCAGCGGGAGAGAAAAGAGTTGTTTAGTTCAGCGTCAGCTCAAACACACGGGCTCTGTAGAACAGCTGATGGGGTGATATGGACTAAACATATACAGGACACTACGACGAGGGGAGCACAAACAAAGCCACTCTCTACATCACACGGAGGTTACGATCCAATGCACTTCAGCTATCGATTTTGTGGAGGTGCAGAAGCCGCATCCACAGAAATCGCAACCACAGAAAATTATTAGTAACAAACGAGGGCACATTTATTTGCACAGCTTTTAGCTACATCTGCATGTTTCTGAAGACTAAACAGACATTATTCAGTCACAGCTTTGGACTTCTTCTCTTTATCATCGCAGGTGTCAGAAAGACGCAGCTCGTCCTTCACACTTCAGCACTGTATCTGCCAGAGCCGTGGCCTTAGGGGACGTTTTAATACCATCATCATCATCATCATCATCGCACCGCTTTAGAGTCTTTCTGGCCTGTTCTGTCCTGTTCGGTCTGTGTTTGCGTCTGACACTGTTAACCCAGATGACTGGATTTATGTTAGGTTTATGTGTGAGCTGTCAGGTTAGTTTCCGCATCATCCTACAAGCTCAACACTCATAATGTCATGTGGTGTGTGTGTGTGTGTGTGTGTGTGTGTGTGTGTGTGTGTGTGTGTGTGTGTGTGTGAAAGTGGGTGTGGGGAATGTGTGTGTGTTTGGGTGTGTGTGTGTGAGAGAGAGAGTATGTGTAAGTGAGTGTGTGTGTGTGTGTGTGAGAGAGTATGTGTGTGTGTGTGTGAGAGAGAGAGTGTGGGCACGTATTTGGTGGACTGGAAATGTCCCCACAAATGATGGCACATCCAAATTTTTATCCTGGATATTTCTTGGTCCTCATGAAAATGAGGACGCTCCCATGTCCTCACTTTAAATTATTATAAATCACTAAGTGATGTTTTTTGAAAAGTAAAATGCAGCATGTCTCCTGTGATGGGTAGTGTGTGTGTGTGTGTGTGTGTGTGATGTGTGTGTGTGTGTGTGTGTGTGTGTGTGTGTGTGTGTGTGTACAGTATGTGCATGTGTGTGTGTGTGTGTGTGTGTGTGTGTGTGTGTGTGTGTGTGTGTGTGTGTGTGTGTGATGTGTGTGTATGGGTAGGTTTAGGGGCAGGGGCAGTGTAGGGGATAGTAAATACGGTTTGTACAGTATAAAATGCATTACGCCTATGGAATGTCATTTCACAAAAACAAACATGTGTGTGTGTGAGTGTGTGTGTGAGTGAATGTGAGATTGTGTGTGTGTGTGTGATGATTTGGTAAGTAGTGTTTCCTGGGAGTAGTGTTTCCCAGCTGATTATGCTTACAAATTTTACTTTGAACATCTAGTAGTGTTTAAAATATTTAAATATTGTAAATCTATTAATCGAAATGTATTAATATCCCTTGTGAAATAGAAGTACACTTTAGCATACTTTAAAAAGAATACTGTACTTATCACGGGAATAGAATATTCTCATTTACTGTACATGCAATGAAGGGTCTGAAACATTACAGTACTGAAAGTGCAAACCATTCTCAGACACTTGCATGTTATTTACAATTACACAAAACTGTATTGTTTAAATTAATATTAGATGAAATTAGCTTTATTTTAAGTCGGTTCTTTACATGTGCTTTAGTATGCAATCACAATAAGTGTACTTCTATAAAACACAACAAAAGGTTATTAAAAATAATGATTTCAAATGTTGTTTAAAGTGATTTGACATTTCATTAAAGTTATATTATCTGCAACTGTGTGTTTTTTAATTACACTAGCAGAGCACACTCAATACAATTAAGTGCACTTCTTTTTCACAAGGGAAACATTTCTTATCAAGAGACATCTGTAAGATTCTGGCACTGTGAGATTCTTCAGTCGTTCTCAATCCGTTCCCACAGGATCCCTGCGCTGCAGATTCCGGATGTTTCTCCCACATTTGATATGACTTTTTAGTAGTCCATCGGCTGAACATCGGATTAGTGTGCAACACAGCGGCCTGTGGAAATGATTGAAAGAAAGCGCCCGTTCTATGCAACACAACAGAATCATGGTGAGGGGCTACATGAGTGATGCATGCTGGGTAATGGAGGTCTTTATGTGCAGCAGGAGTACTCAGCTCAATTCAGTTCTCCTTTAACTAATTAGAAATATGGACAAATTAAAGACAATATGAAATTGTTTCTTTCAGAGAGAAATAGGACATTCTGAGCAAATGTATGAGGGCGGGGTTTGACTGTATTCACTGTGATTTGATTGGCTAATGATTGTGTTGATTAATATTAATGTCCCCACCCACACCTCTTTAATGAAAAGGTCATTTCAGAGGTTAACAAATCTTGATATAATGTTATGTTTTCCCCACTCAACCCTTGAAAACCCAATAAGACTTGTGGTGTTCCCAGTCAAAGATGACCGGACTCCAAAAAATTGCTTATAAATCTCTTGTTACACTATATTATCACCAAATATTGAATATTATCTTTTTGTCAGCTTGTTTTCTTTCAATTAGGGCAGGTTTTGAATTTCTTTTTGGAATTGATCGATCCAAGGCCTTATTTATCTGAGCTTATGTACAAGTTTTTGAGTGAAAAAAAAGCATTATACATGGATACTTTTGTCAATTTTACATAAAATATGAAAAATCACACTAGTGTGATTTAATGTTTAATCAAGAAATTTGTTTCGAGGTCTACGATTAATCACTTTCACTTACATTAAAGCACACTTGTGTAATAAACTGAATTTATTTCATATTTTATGTAAAGTTTACAAATAATGAATTTTTTACACAAAAACGGAGGTACATAAGCTCAGATAAATAAGGCCTACGATCACTCAATTTCAAAAATAAATATAAAACCTGCCCTAATTAAAAAGAAAACAAGCTGACAAAAAGATTGAATCCAATATTTGGTGATAAAATAGCATAACGAGTGATTTATAAGCAATATTTTGTAGGCCGGCCATTTTTGACTGGGAACACCTCAAGTGAACACACATAATGCTTTACCTGAAGTGTGCACTGATTTAATTGTTAGTGCACACTTTAGTTAAAGGCAAGTAAACGTGGTCGACTTGATTTCATGTTGTCTTTGAGCCAGTTTGAACTGAATACTCCAGCGATCCAGTCACAGACACGGGCACACGATACACTCAATCCTCACCTAATACAGCTGTCGAGAGGGTCATTAGGCACTGCAGAGAAACATGCAGAGTTATCATAAATCAAACAAACGCTCAGGATGCTCAGAAACTGAACACACACCGCCTCACTGCTCGAGTTTTTACTCACAATTCAACAGAAGAAGGCGTCAAGCGTGGGTGCATTGCGCACGGTCACACAATATGGAGTTATTATTAATAACTGAGCGTGGACGCTCAAAAACTTCTGCTAAATGCAGAGCAGCGGGTGCAGTAATTGAATTAAATGGATAGTTCACACAAAAATGAAAATAACCCCACCCTGATTTACACCATCCTAGATGTGTATGACCTTCTTTCAGACAAACACAATCAGAGTTACACAAAAAAAGGCCTGGCTTATCCAAGCTTTATAATGGCTGTTTCTATTTTGAAGTCCATAAAAGAGCATCTATCATCATAAAAGTGCATTTACCCATCAGAAAAGTGCATCCATCCATCCATCATAAAAGTGCATCCATACATCCATCATAAAAGTGCATCCATCCATCATAAAAGTGCATCCATACATCCATCATAAAATTGCATCCATACATCCATCATAAAAGTGCATCTATCCATCATAAAAGTGCATCCATCCATCATAAAAGTGCATCTATCCATCATAAAAGTGCATCCATCCATCATAAAAGTGCATCTATCCATCATAAGTGCATCCATCCATCATAAAAGTGCATCTATCATCATAAAAGTGCATCCATCCATCATAAAAGTGCATCTATCCATCATAAAAGTGCATCCATCCATCATAAAAGTGCATCTATCCATCATAAAAGTGCATCCATCCATCATAAAAGTGCATCCATCCATCATAAAAGTGCATCTATCATCATAAAAGTGCATCCATCCATCATAAAAGTGCATCTATCCATCATAAAAGTGCATCCATCCATCATAAAAGTGCATCCTTCCATCATAAAAGTGCATCTATCATCATAAAAGTGCATCCATCCATCATAAAATTGCATCTATCCATCATGAAAGGGCATCCATCCATCATAAAAATGCATCCATCCATTATAAAAGTGCACTGTTTGTGTGAGAAAAATATCTATATTTAAAGCTTTATAAAATAAAATATCTAGCTTCCAGCGGGCCGCCTTCTTTTTTAAATTTACGGAAAAAGCGTAACTGGCGGGACGTAGCGTAGGTGTTTCGAATTTGCTTGGATTAGCCAGGACATTTTTAAATATAACTCAGATTGTATTCGTCTGAAAGAAGGACGTCATACACACCTAAGATGACTTAAGGGTGAGAAAAAGGGGTCATTTTAATTTTTGGGTGAACTATCCCATTAAATGCTCCTGCATTGGGTTGGGTGAGAGCGAGACACTAGCGCCTGACGAACACGCATCAGCTGTGTCGTATCACTCTCTTATCAGACCAAATGTTTCCCATATTTAAGTAGCAACTCCTGTCCTCAGACAAGCTTGAGACGATTCTATAACGTGTCCCGTTGAGGAAAGTGTAATGTGTCGTTTTGGAGGGCTGGAGTACTCACAGCGGTTGCTGAAGTTGTGCGAGTCCATGAACGTGACGGACACGGGCTCCTCCGCGTGCAGAGTGCTCTGGTCGGCATAACTGCGATCCATGGAGTTCACCATGTGTGTCATCTCCTGACGGGTGTTTCCGATCGCATCCTTGCGCTTCTTGGCGAGCTTCCTGAGAACCCAATCAAAGACAGAATCATTAAAGCTCTATCGCTCTGGAAAACAGCTTCATTGCACCCTCCACCCAGCCACATGTAGGAATCAACAGAACACAGGAGAGAGGGAAGGGGATGATCCGATGGGAGAGCTTTAGTTCCATGGTCAAGGACAACTTTGAGGAAACTTTTAGTGGATGTGTTTCAGAGAAATAAAACCATGTCTGTTCAAACCTCCTTATTTGAACACGTTTTGCTTTCAAAAAGTTACTCTTTTGCCATTTATGAGGCATTTTCTATGTCTAAATCATTCATTTAATCATACATTTTATGAAACATGATTATAAAGAGTGTTTTCTTATTTCTTGACTAGCGTAATAACGCTTAATCAGCATTTTTGTCTTGTTTTCCAGTTGATATCTGAACATTAGGGTCTCACGACATGTTTAATTTTTATATAACTTGTTACAGTGCCATAAACTCAAGATTAATCTCAAATAATTTTATTTTCAAGTAGATTCAACCCCTTAACTTTTTGAGAATAGACGTGAAAATGCACAAATGGTTGTAATTCAAGAATGCTTTGGGATATAGTTTTAAAGAAGACCCTTGTGAAAGCACTTCCAAAATAAAAGTATGAAATAATTATAGAAGTTTACATTTACTATACAAAATTGTTATTTTATTTTAAATAAAATATATATTTTACAAAATAATTTTTACTCTGAAGTTACTATCAAATCAAAGCCATATGTCTGCCGAGTTGTATTCCAAATTTGAAGTTGATATCACAAAATTGAAGTTCCCATGAGATTTTGTTAAGGCGTAAAACACCACAAATATCCCTGAGTGAAACCCATATTCAACTGAATTTAGTTTTGATGCACTTTTGTAACAAATTAATACATTTCAGTCCAAATATCACAAAATATTCACCAAATATGGAACCTTGAGACCTTTCCGACGATATGAGTTTTGTCAAGAATAGAAAGGATTTTGATTATAAAGTAGTTCAAATACATTTTGTAATATGAAAACTGACACCCCACAAGGAGGAGCTAGAAGAATTTAGAGTACCGTTTCCATGGTAACGCAACAAATTCAAATTTTGAATACGTAAGCTTCCGAATGACATCTAATTTGTGACTCTGGACCACAAACCCAGTCATAAGGGTCAATTTTTTAAAATTGAGATGTATATATCATCCGAGAGCTGAATAAAAGCTTTCCATTGCTGTATGGTTTGTTATGATATAACAATATTTATCTGAGATACAACTCTTTGAAAATCTGGAATCTAAGGGTGCAAAAAGATCTAAATATTGAGCTTTAAAGTTGTCCAAATGAAGTCCTTAGCAATGCATATTACTACTAATAATACATTTATGATGTATTTACAGTAGGACATTTACAAAATATCTTGGATCATGGAGCATGCTCTTAATATCCTCATGATTTCTGGCATAAGAGAAGAATGGATAATTCTGACCCATGCGATGTATTGTTGGTATTTCCACAGATATACCGTGAGACGCACGACTGATGTTGAGCTCCAGGGGCACATTTATGATGATTACTAAAATATCTGATATGAAGAAAATGCGATAAAAAAAGAGTGCCAAGCGGTGACTAAAAATATTAACATATCTTCCTGGTTTTAGAAAATATCACAAACATATTTTGTAAAACGTACATTACAACATGAATATAAATCTAAATGTGTTTAAGGGCTGAATGAACAATCTACATGCACATACTGAGAACATCAGGACGAACAAATTATGCTTTTTCTTGTTTTAAGGATTAGACTTTTTGTAAAACAAGACAAAATACTGATCAGTTTTCCAGGTCAATGTGTTTTTGAAAAAGTACCTACAGAACATATCATAAAAATATAGATTTATCAGAACTGAAAAAATCATGGTTTTACTATGGCATGTCATGAAATGCAATGTGGAGCTGTGATGATTTGTAAGGCAAATGATTAGAGTATTTTCAATCTGTTGTAAGATTTCGAGGCTTTTTTCGACAGGATTTTTTAATGTTTGATTGACATTTTGTAGAGATGTTCTGACGGGGCAAAGCCATCAAAGCCATAGGTTGAGCTGCAGACGGAAGGCCGACCGGGACAGCTACATGAAAAAACACCCTCTTCACCGAATGAGTATGAGAGGTGGATGGAGACAGGGTGAGTAACTATCCCACACACACACACACATGCACACACACCAAAACAACAGAAGAACCAACCGAAAAGACAACGGACAGACACAAGTGCAGCATTCTTTTTTCAAATAACACCGCTTGGATGCGACCGTCGCAGAACGTGTCCAAGAACTACTACAATGCAAAAGGAACGTGATTGGTCGAAGCGATTTGTGTTTCGCGAAAAAGGATACTGCATCTTTAAAAGACTAACAGGACTAACCATAGACAGAGAGCAGAGAGCCCTGCATGTGTATCAGCCGTTTGCTTTTATCTGAGCGTCTCTGTTACTTACAGGTAATATGAGTACGAATAGTAGCTCCTCCTGGCGAGCGAATGAGAAACAGCACAAACAGATGAAGAGATATTGGTGAGTGCAATGTGGGAATCAACCTTACCAACATAAGCAACAGAAAGCTAGTCAACAGCACTTGATCAGCCTGATCTCTCTGGCCCTCGCTGATGGCATTCATTCAAACATGCATGTCTTGTTTTATACATTTGCGTGCAATCCCTATTTATTGGACAATTGTCTGTTAAGAAAAAAATTAATCGCAATTCAGAGCATGCAAAAACTCCTCATGCATTTCAGGCGCTCTGACTTGATAAATCAATGCAATTAAACTTGAAGCACAGATCATTTAAAAATGTTTTTAAAAAGCCATTTTTAAAGAAAGAAGGGGAAAAATCACATATGCAGAGCACAAGCAAAAATGCACAAATAATAGTAAAAAAAGCAGCAAATCAAAGCAATAAGCTGCTGACTTCCTGCAAAATAAGCAATATGTCAATGACCACCGTTTTAAAGATGCAGTATCGTCAGTTTGAGCGGAAAACAATGATAATCCATCGCTCAGTAGAGCCATTTACAGAGGTTCAATCCCAGACAGCACACCTGGACCACATCCGGCCCGGATCTGGGACATTTTCATTCATTTGAACAGGATCTTAACAATACATCTCTCACGCGAAACGTTCAGCCCTGTTTAACGGTTAAACAAACACGTTTTGATTGAAATCATGGGCGTCGGAACATTTGTATGTGTGCAAGACTTTTTGAAAATGTTCTTCAATTTTATTGAAGATAAATGCCTTTCGATCTGATGGGAAAAGGAGTAGAGCGAGTTTAGCCAAAAGCGGTTTGAACCTCGGTCGATTTGCTTCAAAACTTTCTGTTATGCTTTCTCTC
>CM040917.1:36274067-36298217 GCA_023029165.1 Gobiocypris rarus
GTATTTTAATGCATTAATTATGCCTTATAATGCACGGTATGATTACAAGCACAGTTATAATACATCATAACACTCATTTAATCACTGCACACACCTATAATGCATTAAAACACACGACGAACAGCTGAGAAATCTGCAAAAATTATCATGCATTTTAACTTTGGTTACAATTATGTATGAAAATCTACATTATAAATATTTGTATAATGCATTATACATAAGGGCTTTAAGTAAAGTGTTACCCAAATGGTTACTTTACCTAATGTAATACCGCTTTTATTCAGAAAGGATGGATTAAATTGATCAAAAGTGACAAAGATTCTATTTTAAATGAATGCCTGTTCTTTTGAACTTTCTATTCATCAAAGAATCCTGAAAAATAAAATGTATCAGTTTTTTATGGTAATAATCATAAATGTGTGTTGATCATCAGATCCTCATATGAGAGTGATTAGTGAAGGGTCATGTGACACTGAAGACTCGAGGAATGATGATACATTCAACATTTTAAAATATATTCACACCTGTATTTTTGATCAAATAGACGCAGCCTTGGTGAGCAGAAGAGACATTAGAAACATTAAAAAATCTCACGAGCCCAAGCTTTAATACAGTAAAGTGTCCTCATTAGTAATAATGAATTGATTGACATGAGATGTCTATGGCAGATCGTCATTAGTGTGTGTGTTAGTGTAACGGAGGCCAGCTAGAAGTCACTGCGCGAGTAAACCTCACTCCTCTGATCTCAAGAGAAGCTCTAGCGACTGACTCTAGAGGTTGCAGCCTTTAGCCTCCTTGTTAGAGCGTCTGACTCTCATGCCGGCGGACCCGGGTTCGAGTCCCGCTTGGAGTGGGGCGGTTCGAACAGGAGGGGTTACATTAGGTTTGCTGTGTGTGCACTTCTGATTTAACTGCGATGTGGTCGGCCCTCGGTGGTGCTGATGGGACGCCCTGCGGCTGAGGATGTGATGAGATGGGAGTGGGAGGAGGATGTTGGTGTGCCACTTCAAGAGTCACACAAACGCACCGTAACGGCACACATCTGAAGAGCCACATGTCTCTGTCTTACCTTTTCTTCACCAGAAGGATGGCCACGAGCACCAGCAGGATAAAGACCAGGACAGCCGCGCTGATGCCGGCGATTTTCACCACTTGGTCGGTCTGTTTGGCCGGATCTGGAATCACTTCCGGCTCCTCAGTGGCCCCTGGAAGAGCAGAATCGGTTCATGCATGAGTGGAGCCATGGCTTAGCGGTTTTAGGAGCTTTTTCGTACTGAGATGCCACATTACAACACCAAAATAATTACTTTTCAGACAAGAAACAGGTTTGTTTCGACAAGGTACTTCTACATTCAAACATCATGAAAGTCTTCTGACCTCAACAGCTCCGGAAGTTTCACAAACATCCGTTTGCAGTGCGATTTTGATGAATATAAATAACGAAAATGTCCAAAAATGCTTATAACTTTTAATTAAATTAGCCTATTATAATAGATTCCTTGGGTCATGCGAAGAACATAGACACCAATTTTACCAAACTTCATGTCCGCCATTTTGTTTTTCTTTAAAAACCTACTTTTTTAAACTCCTCCTAGACCGTTTGTCAGATTTTCACCAAAATCGAATCGTATCATCTTTAAATTGTGCCGACAAAACTCTATGGATTTCATATCGATAGACTAAACCGTTTTGGTAAACCACAGCAACAAAATTGAGGCCTGATGCCAAAATGCTTCCATTTGAGGCTGTATCTCTGCAATCATGAAACATCAAACTGTGGTCTCCTGACCACAACAGCTCCGTTTAAATGCCTGCACGTTTCACACAGATTCGTTTGCTGTGCGATTTCGTCTCTCACTGCCAAAACATAACAGAGCAGGTTGAAAATGACTGTCGGATATGTTTCTCCAAACATTGGCAGACAACCACAGTATCATTTCATTGTTGAACGCTAATATTATTACCTGGCACGAATACATTATGCAAAACACAGAAATGAGTCTGCTCTAAAAATAAATGTAGGAAGCAGTTCAAAGCGAAGACGCTGCCTCCGAGCGCAGCCTAAAGAACAGAGTGTGAACGATGCCATGTCGAGCTAAACCGAATGTAAGGCCTGTGGGAGATTCACGAGCGCTGCACACCGCACTGATATCACTGAACACTGGAGTACACACTGCGTCAGACAGCCTGCAAACACACACACATCTCAAATAAGGACATCTAAAGCCAACATACAAATTGTGTTTTATGTCTCTTGTTCTGGTGAGTTAAATGTGCAAATATTGAAAGTATACATATTGCATATCGCAGATAATATTATACGGTATTAATGAAATAAAGAGATACACTTAAGGATACTTTTAAAAAGTGCACAGTTGTAATCATGTCAAATGAAAAGTTCAATCGTTATGTTTTAATAATCTTTAGTTTGCACTACTTTTGATGTGTTGACTAACATACTAAAGCACATGTTGAGCATTATTATTAGGGGCCAAGCACCTACTGTAATCGTTGGCGTACTTCTTCGTTTTCCACTCTTGAGTCTTTGGCCGCCCATAGAACCGCTTGAAAAGTTATGAAATGTGGCAGACGGATAGAGGACAGTCACCATAGCAAAGTCTCTAACTCAAGCCCTCTAGCGCCACCAACTCTCCAAAGTTGCACTCAGGTTTATGCTAATAACTTTTGATTTTGATGGCTAGAGACAAAATTAATTTTAAACTTTCTGAAAAAACAACTTTTTCGAGCTCTTCCTAGGCAATTGCTCAGATCTTCATGAAAATTTAAGCGGATCATCTTCGGACCATGCCGACAAAAAGTTATGGAATTCAAGTTGATTCACAAACCGTTCTCAAAAACATGTGAACGAATTAGGCGGAGGGCCCACCAAAATGGTCGACAGTCTATAACTCCACAATGCTTTAGTATATTCTGACCAAACTTGGTGTGTGTTATGACAACCATGACCTGAGGCGACCTGCAGTGTTTCGGCGCAGTGCCACCTAGTGGTCAGGTGATATGAAAAATTGCTAACTTTTTAACGCTTTGGCCAATACTGGTCGCTTTAGATTCGGTTCATCATGCCGAGTCATGCGATACGCAATTTACCCATATTGGTCATTTTGAGCGTCAGCCATTTTGAATTTTGTCCAAAAATGCTATATTTTACAAACGCATTGGCATATCATTAAACTCGGTATGTGTTTTTGGCACCATGCCCTAATGGTACTCAAAAAGTTTTGGGGAATTTGGAAATAAAGAATCTTCCAAAACACGTATAACTTTTGATTAGCCTATTATAATGAATGTATATAACTTAATAGTCTTAATAGATTGATTGGGTCGTGCCGAGAACACATGACAATTATGCCATATTTTTCCAAACTGTCTGTCCGGCATTTTGTTTTTATTTAAAAACCTACTTTTTCAAACCGTTTGTCTGATTTTCACCAAAATCTAATCGAATCATCTTCAGACTGTGCCGACAAAGAGTTATGGATTTCGTGATAATAGATGAAACTGTTCTCGTATAGTGCAAATTTGAGGCATGATGCCTAAATGACTCTAAGGCTGTATCTCTGCAATGCTTTGACATAATGACACCAAACCTGGCATATGTTATTGTCACCGCACTCTGACTACACCACATCAGTTTCATAACAGCGCCATTACTAGTCTTGAATGTATTGATGTTTTTTTTTTTTTCAATCATTTTGCCTAAACTCATCTTAATACGTCTTTAACTGCTTATTGTTGCAGTCGGTCTGATGGCCAGCCATTCTTGCATGACTTATTGTGGCTTCCTTGTGCTCGGGCCCTTAATGGCTGCTTGCAGCTATATTTTTAACTGTTATGAGACATACGGCACTTTCAAACACCAGTATTTACTGCATGCTTATCAGGCATTTTAGTGAATAGGTTAGAAATTATATGAAATATGAGATATTATGAAAAAGTTTTTACTCTCATTGCCCAAAGAACACATTGACAGTGAATGGATACATTGTGTATAATGGGAAACCTTATTTTTTGGGCCATGTTTACACACACATATTGTGTAAAGTAAAATAGTATATCAAATCATTCTCTAATATCTTTCATATCATAGTTGAGAATCTTTGTACGAATCTTTGTTTATAGGTTCAGGGCTGTCAACGTCAAATGCAAGTTGATTCGTCAATCCGTTCTCGAAAAACATGGGAATTAATTCGATGAAGTGCCCACCAAAATTGACGTGAGGCTATATCTCCACAACGCTTTAGTCTATTCTGACTAAACTTGGTGTGTGTTATGACAACCATGACCTGAGGCGACCTGCAGCTTTTCGGCTCAGTGCCACCTAGTGGTCAGGAGATATGAAAAATTGCTATTTAACACAAATAATTTATATGATATAATTAGATGTAATAGCAAAATACAAGCAATTCTTTGTGAAAGAATAGTGGAAATGTAAATGACAGCAAATATCTGTAAAACAACAAGTATTTCATTGCATAATGACAAAAATACAGACCATTACCTGTAAAATTAAATGTATTTTGTACAGTGTATTATGTATCATAAAACATTTTTCAGTTTTTTTCTTCTTATACTCTAATGTAATGATGTAAAAAAAATGGGTGTTTTCTATGGGTATCAGGAGGATATTTAAAATGTCTGAAATGTCTTGATCACTTCAAAAGCTAGTATGAGTTCATGTGGAGTGAGGCCAGAGCTTCCTCTATTGTGTCAGTGCACTGCAGAGGAGCTTCGGGTCTATAACCCTGTCAGAAATACATCACTGCCGACTGAAATACCTCTCGCACCGATATAACAGCACAACTATCATTACGGCATCTACGGCTATTGATCCAAACTCCAGCTCGCTGCGTATGACATTTACGGCGCTCCTGATGCTGACTCCACTCACGGCTCTGCCTGTAAATGCTGCATTGTGCGAGCTGTCTGGGCAGCAGAAGTAAATGGATCTTCCCTGTGTCCTGAAGCTCTAATATAAGCTTTTAAGAGTGATAAGGCAATGACCCGCTGACATGGGCCTCTTAAATAAAGCCATCAGCTGTACTCTCCTGCCTCTGGATCTGTGGGGCAGCTTATTTTACCCAACAATAACACTCAGACAAAACCAAAGGCGCGTCACACGGCTCTTCCGCACATTTGGGCGAATGAGCAGCCTGGGGCCAAATGGCCGAGATGCAGTGATGCCCTAATGCACCGGCCCTTCATCATCAAACCACACTCTTCCTCTGGGCTTTATGAACCAATCACACACACACACACACACACACACACACACACACACACACACACACACACACACACACACACACAAGTGCTGCGTTAACCTACTAATGAAGCTCAAACACACATATCTCCATCAATAACAAATAAGCAGGATCTGCAGGACAGATGTTAAACAGAACGGTCCAATAACTTCCTATATATTTGAATGTTTTCCATCAAACATATTTTTTTGTAATAACACTTTCATTGTGCCACTGTCAAACTATAGATCTGTTTGATTGTCAACTTCTGGCTCAGCCAATGGAGTGGCCGACCTGCTTGTCCATCCAATGGCAGACGAGGGATTTCATTTTGTTTATGCAATTTCATTTGGTGATGCTAGTGGTATAAGATATATTTCTAGTAATATTTTAGTTCAATAGACAACAAAGTGTCTACTCTGGACGAAAGGATGTTGTGATGTGTAAACATAGACGCCATTATGATAAACAAATCTGAAAAAGTCCATCTGAAATCTTTTTTGTACATAAAAAAAAATTATTTTAAAAATATTCTAGCTTAGGCTACTCTGAGTAATGTCCAAATCTTGGTGTTTAAGGCACTTTTTGCGTTTCTTCGCCTCTTCATGACTGATCGCTTCCTGTACTCCTCAGTTGTAAGTCGCTTTGGATAAAAGTTGAGTGTAATAGGATGCCTTATTTTTTCAAGGTGGCTCAATGTGAAACACAACACACTTAGAGCCGGGGTGAAAACTTTGCAATTTGAAGATCAAAGAAAATTGTACTTGATTTGTCTTCCAGGAAACATTTAAGCATCTTCTGTTGCTTCCGAACTAAGGGCAGGGCTAAATAAAATAAAAAAATTATATTAAAAAAAAAAATGTCAGCCTGTGGAAAAGTTTTCACCCCCAGCTCTTAATGCATTGTGTTTCCTTCTGAAGCCTCTGTGAAAGTTTGAACCTTTTTTAATAGTTGTGTTTGAGTCCCTCAATCGTCCTCAGATCTCAGAATCACAGTCACTGCTGGAAAGGGTTCAAAGGTCAGTTTAACTGATCAGGACAAACAAGAGACTCAAGAACAACCATCACACAACACACACAGACACACAGATCATCAGGGAACGACACACAGGGTTAAGAATCAAGGGTTCATATTTTCTGAACGGGTCATGTAGCAATACTAATGTGTGTGTGTAAAATCCCTAGATCATTATTTTAAAGCACTGTTGCTGCGGGTTAGTCTCTCACTGTAAATAACGGTGCCTTTCAGTGGTTGCCTTAAAGAGCTATTTCTATCTGATAAATCAGTGTATCCAGGCGGATTCAGAGATGTTAAATAATGTTTTTTGACTTGAACAAAACCAGCTCATTTAGATGTTACCGTTTGTTTTCAGCAGGTCTCACGTCTGTCTCCAGTGAGAAAAAGCTATATCTCTGCACGTCCATCCCGCTCGCACAGAGGAAAAGCAAAGGCTGAAGGTGGTCTCGCGATCAGTTTTGACGCTTGGGTTAAAGGTGATTAATGTGCGGCGTGGTGTGGTTTTAGATGCAGGCCTGTATTGGTTCAGACATGAAATTTTGCCCCCTGCCAGGACACTTCTGTTTCTGTCAGCTCTCATGAGTCTGATCGGAGAAAAACACTGGGAGCAATTCAATGGAAATTGGATTTAGTCCATTTTGGAGATAAAATTCCATGCTTAAAAACAAAAATGTATTTTTGTTGCTAAACAACACATGACGTGGGCTATATCTAATCCGTTCTGGGAGCGCTCGGAGCCTCGGGCAGACTTTTATCATTCGATTTCCTGCTGAAAAACAATTAATGAAGAGCCAGAGGAGGAAATAAAGGGCAATAACTCAGACGAGACACGACCGGCGCTTTCCGTACTGTCATTACCGCACCAGACAATTTATACACATGTGTGTATCACTTCATGCAGAAATACATATTGGACATTTAGCTGAAGAAAATGCTGTTAAAATATGTACGTACAAATTTTAATAAGCATTTATGATTAAGCTCCAATTTCAATATAAACAAAATCACAACTCCACAAATAATCCACTATATATATATTTATACAGTCCCTGACAAAAGTCGTCACGCTTATCTATTTTGTAGAAACACCTGCTATTAACCTGATTTTTAATTCATCAATTGGTGTTAGAAATAGCTCATATGAAAAACTAAGACCCTCCCAAATGACGTTTAATGCACTGAAATAAATTAGTTTCACTGCAAAAAGATTTATCATTTAATCAAGACAGAAAGGTCAAATTTTGGCAAGACAAAAGTTTTGTCGCCTATACAGAAATTGAACAAATTTACTGCAAATACAAAAATATGTCAGCAAATTAAGTAGTGGTGCTGTGAGATCCAAATGTAATATCTTGTATGACTTCCATGAGCTTGAAGGACTGCATCCATGCGGTTTGCAAGGACTCATACAATTTATTGATGAAGTCATCAGGAATAGCAAAGAAAGCAGTCTTGCATGCCTCCCAGAGTTCATTCAATATTCTTTGGTTTCGTCTTCCATGCTTCCTCTTTCATCCACCATCAACAGAAGATTCATCTGAAGAATCCTTCTGCCACTTTTCCAGCGTCCATCCTTTTAGCAGGCTGTGGGCTTTGGCAAATGCCACACGGTTTTTCAATTGTCTTTTGTTTAGTGCTGGCTTCTGGGCACTGATTCGACCATGGAGGCCATTTCGAGACAGAATCCGACAAACTGTTCTGGTTGACACAGGGACTTCAGGTGACCAGGTCTCGTGGAGCTCTGCTGCAGTGGAAAATGGGATGGCCTTGGATTTTCCAGCCAACAAACGTTCCTCTCGAGCAGTTGTCTTGCAGGGTCTGCCTGACCTGGGTTTGTCATAAACGTCTCCAGTCTCTTCAGATCTTTTTTTTATCCTCTGTACTTGACGCTGAGACACTTTGAAGGTGTCTGCCACATCAGCAGTGGATCTGGTCTTCAGCCTCTTGATAATCTTTAGTCTCAGGGTGAATCTTAGGCATGTTTGCAGAGGTCTAGTTGCAGTTGATGTGAAGGTCTAGTGTACTGGGGTTCTTTTATACACACCTGAGATCTAATTGATCCATTATTTGTCACAGGTGAAGCTCATATGACAAGGCCACAACACTTATGTCTTTGACTCAATGGGCTTTACCAAGCTGTGAATATTAAAATATTTTTCATTTTGCACTGAAACATTATTACAAAAGCTGTTGGGATTAAAATGAGCCATTTCTTGTAAAAATCTTGATAAGAAATATATTTCAGTGGCACTTCAGGTCAATTTGTACACAAGCGACAAGACTTTTGTCAGGGACTGTATATACATATATATATATATATATATATATATATATATATATATATATATATATATATATATATATATATATATATATATATATATATATATATATATATATATATATATATATATATATATATATATATATATAACAGTATTAGTGAGGATAGTGGGATCTGATTGTGTGGTCTTTAAATGCAAGATATTTAAAGTTCAACTAAAGTATATATGCAATAGTTTTAGCACAATCAAATACACTTAAGTATATCATAAAATAAATGTATTTCAAATATATTTTAGTATATTTATTTTTCAGCCATAGATTTAAGCAATGACATGCATTTACTTTGTATTTTGAGTCTACATGAAGTTGTAATGGAGTAACAAGTAATCTTTGTTCCTTGTAAACAAACAAACATTCAGTTTTAACAGAACTCGGGTATAGGACAGATTCCCCAAAATAAACCTAAAGTATAGCAGTACTGTATGTGACCTGATGCCTTTAACCAGACTGTTCCCTGGTGTTCGCAGTTCACAGTGGAGTAACAGCAGTGCTCAGTGTGTGTAAGTCGCTGTGTATCCACATTTTAATTTTAATATGCACAAATAAAAGCCATTCATTTCCGGTCATGAGAAACTGAGAAATAAAATTTTCCTTTTGTCATATTAGAGCTAATCATACTGTAAGAATATCCTGTAAGTTTCAGAAATTAAAACTTCCCTGTTAGTCCAAAAACAGCTTTTATTGAACCCAATCCCAGAGAACGGCTCGTTGTGGAATGAGCCTGTAATAGATGGAGAAAGAGCGCCTCTGCAGGAGAAGATCAACGCCTACTTCATCATCACAGCTTTGGCCCCGCCCACTGGAGTGTTAGTGAGATGACGAGGACTACAAATAACATTCCCTTCCAAAGGATCCTAACGCTAGGAATGAGCTTATTTATCTTCATCAATGTGAACGTCTCAGTTGAGCATTATTTATTTGTGTTCGCTGCATTTCACTGTGGATTCTTTTACGATATGGACTCGACAGTAACGCCACAACATGTGCGTAACCGTGTTCATTCTAACGCCTGATCTGAGACCAGTGATTTCTGATATGATTCATGTACAGTCAGATGTTCTTTGTCTGTGTGTCAGTAAATCAAGTCTCACCGCAGCCAATCACAGCAGTGGGCGTTTACACTGAAGTCTCACCGCAGCCAATCACAGCAGTGGGCGTTTACACTGAAGTCTCACCGCAGCCAATCACAGCAGTGGGCGTTTACACTGAAGTCTCACCACAGCCAATCACAGCAGTGAGTGTTTACACTGAAGTCTCACCACAGCCAATCACAGCAGATGGCGTTTACACTGAAGTCTCACAGCAGCCAATCACAGCAGTGGGCGTTTACACTGAAGTCTCACCACAGCCAATCACAGCAGTGGGTGTTTACACTGAAGTCTCACCACAGCCAATCACAGCAGATGGCGTTTACACTGAAGTCTCACAGCAGCCAATCACAGCAGTGGGCGTTTACACTGAAGTCTCACCACAGCCAATCACAGCAGTGGGTGTTTACTCTGAAGTCTCACCACAGCCAATCACAGCAGTGGGCGTTTACACTGAAGTCTCACAGCAGCCAATCACAGCAGTGGGCATTTACACTGAGGTCTCTTAGTAGCCAATCACAGCAGTGGGTGTTTACACTGAAGTCTCACCACAGCCAATCACAGCAGTGGGTGTATACACTGAAGTCTCACCACAGCCAATCACAGCAGATGGCGTTTACACTGAAGTCTCACAGCAGCCAATCACAGCAGTGGCGTTTACACTGAAGTCTCACCACAGCCAATCACAGCAGTGGGCGTTTACACTGAAGTCTCACCACAGCCAATCACAGCAGTGGGCGTTTACACTGAAGTCTCACCACAGCCAATCACAGCAGTGGGCGTTTACACTGAAGGCTCACTGCAGCCAATCACAGCAGTGGGTGTTTACACTGAAGTCTCACAGCAGCCAATCACAGCAGTGGGCGTTTACACTGAAGTCTCACCGCAGCCAATCACAGCAGTGGGTGTTTACACTGAAGTCTCACCGCAGCCAATCACAGCAGTGGGTGTTTACACTGAAGTCTCACAGCAGCCAATCACAGCAGTGGGCGTTTACACTGAAGTCTCACCACAGCCAATCACAGCAGTGGGCGTTTACACTGAAGTCTCACCGCAGCCAATCACAGCAGTGGGTGTTTACACTGAAGTCTCACCGCAGCCAATCACAGCAATGGGCGTTTGGATGATCAAATATCAATCTATAGTCTGTCTATATAATCAAACACTGTCCCACTAACATGGCTCTTCTCTAACGCTGCTGAAAGCTCAGAGACTTCCGACGGCTGTCAGACTTTAACACACTCTTACATCATAACATCAGAGACAGAGAGAGAGATTAGATCCTACAGTAGACGGATGCTTTCAATCCAAAGGGCTTACCTTTAAATGCCAGTTTCAAACACTGCGTTTTACTTTCCTGAAAAACAAAAACAACAAACATTCACAGTTAATTCTCCATTAATAGCAGAGCAGAATAACAAACATGTTGAAACAGATATGTGTAAAACATATGACTGGTATTTTAATCTCTTCATATACCCGGATGATGCATGTAATTAACCGGAAAAACGAAGTGTGAAATGTTATACACTTCATTGATGCAGCTTTAATTACACAGTTATGAGATCTGATGATGAATGACAAAATAACCTTACAAAATTCATACATGACTACACTCATAAGTGCATAGTGTGTCATTTGGGACACAACTTCTGAGCTTTTTACAAGATGTGAAATAAGTCTCTGATGGCCCCAGAGTGTGCATGTTAAGTTTCAGCTCAAAATATCTCACAGATCATTTTTATAGAATGTTAAAATTGTCACTTTTTAAGGGTGAGCAAAAACGCGCTGTTTGTGTGTGTGCCCCTTTAAATGCAAATGAGCTTCTGCTCCCACCCCCTTTCAGGAGGAGGGGTGTCTGTCATGATCATCTATAAACCGCTGTGAGATGAGCCAGAGAATATCTGCTGATGAAGAGAGAACAGGGATAGTTTAGTGTAATTACGGTTATAACTGATGATGTCATCTCGCTTTATGACATGCGATTGCGTTTGTGTTCGTACTGATCAATAAATGTGACCGACTGACGACAGCTCGGCGACTCCCAAATGTGCTCGACAACAGCAACTCAACCTGTTCCTGGGGTGGGGTTATGTAAATATTAGGGATAGTGATGTCACGTGTTCCCGGGGGGCGGGGTTATGCAAATATTAGGGTTAGTGATGTCACATGTTCCCGGGCGGGGTTATGCAAATATTAGGGTTAGTGATGTCACATGTTCCCGGGGCGGGGTTATGCAAATATTAGGGTTAGTGATGTCACATGTTCCCGGGGCGGGGTTATGTAAATATTAGGGTTAGTGATGTCACATGTTCCCGGGGCGGGGTTATGTAAATATTAGGGTTAGTGATGTCACATGTTCCCGGGGCGGGGTTATGTAAATATTAGGGTTAGTGATGTCACATGTTCCCGGGGGTAAGTTATGCAAATATTAGGGTTAGTGATGTCACATGTTCCCGGGGCGGGGTTATGTAATTATTAGGGTTAGTGATGTCACATGTTCCGGGGTTATGTAAATATTAGGGTTAGTGATGTCACATGTTCCGGGCGGGGTTATGTAAATGTTAGGGATAGTGATGTCACATGTTCCCGGGGCGGTGTTATGCAAATATTAGGGTTAGTGATGTCATATGTTCCCGGCGGGGTTATGTAAATGTTAGGGTTAGTGATGTCACATGTTCCCGGGCGGGGTTATGCAAATATTAGGGTTAGTGATGTCACATGTTCCAGAGGCGGGGTTATGTAAATGTTAGGGTTAGTGATGTCACATGTTCCCGGGCGGGGTTATGTAAATGTTAGGGTTAGTGATGTCACTAACTCGTTGTAGTCCTCCAGCCATTTGTTGTAGTCCTTAAAGAGAGATTTCTGTGAAAGAAAATATCTCCCTTTGCTTTGAGCTTTGAGTGTCATAACTCTGCACATGCTGTTTCTGCTCAAACAGCGACACACACACACACACACACTCACTACAGATAAACACGTCAAATCATAATCAACCAGCGCTTTAACAGTCACAAGTTGTAATACAACAATAAAAGGGCCTGAAGCAACACAAATAGGATTGTGCTCAAGGACAGGACAGTTTCTATAGCGACTTGAGGAATATGCTATAATGTGTTGATATGAGGGGGGTGTGTGTGTGTGTGTGTGTGTGTCATTCGCTGACCTTCTCCACGCTGCTGACCGCCTGAAAGTAGATGTTGTAGTTTTTGCGGGGTGCGAGGGAGCGTTCCAGTAGCCGTGGTAGGTCTTGTTGTCTCCCACCGTGAACGGCAGCGGTTCTGGGAGATTCCTGGGCGGGAGCTCCGCCGCGGCATACGGCAGCCCGGCGCTGGCAGCGTTCTGATAGGACACCGGCTCACGGTAACACTCCCCGCCTCCGGCCTCCCGACGGGCTCGGTGCGGATTGATTTCCTTCACTACGATCTGATAGGAGCTGTGGATGACGGACAGAACATGACATTTATTTACATCTACACCAAGACCTCAAGCTTTCACCTCTCACACAACCACAAGAGCATTAATATAATCCTCTCAACATGCACAGACAAAATATCACTTCTTTTGTTTTGAGATGCCGATTCTGTGTTTTTACTCACTGACAAAATCATTCTGACGTCCAGTGTTGGGGAAAGTTACTTTGAAAAGTAATGCATTACAATATTGCGTTACTCCCTTAAAAAGTAACTTATTAAGTTACTTAGTTACTTTTTAAGAAAAGTAATGTGTTACGTTACTTTTTCTCACCTGGACTGGGCTTGTATTTTTTTTTTTTTATAACAAAAAGGTTCTATTTTCGTGCAAATGTAAAGACCTCTTCATACCAAAATGTAAATAATAAGCCTCAGGCTGAGGTAAAAACACAAATTCACACGCTCTGCCATTCTGGATAACTCATGGTTGAACTGAATCATTAAAGGTCAGCAGCAAATTGGTCTATAAAGGTAGATTAAATGCATAAAATATTCCTTTTATTTAACATTTAATTATTTTGCATTTGACTGATTTTATTGTTTTTGAGGAATACTCAATCTTTATGCAAGTGAGATGAATAAATGCTCAGATTTAGTCTAGAACTGCAATAACCATCATGTTCACACACACGCCTCTGCACTTACTCTCCCTCTCATGGGGACAGGAGACGCGTCAGTCAGATACATGTGAAAAGTAACTCAGATATTTTGTTGTAAATTTGAAAAGTAATGCGTTACTTTACTAGTTACTTGAAAAAAAGTAATCTGATTACGTAACTAAAGTTACTTGTAATGCGTTACCCCAACACTGCTGATGTCCCATTCATGTTTAACCCTATAAAGCCTACTTTATAATATTGCATATGCATATTTCTACGTCTCTAAATGACCCTCATGATCAAGACATGATCTCCTGCAGTCCTACTGTTTGAGTTCATATTTCAGAAAAAATATTATTGTCTGACTATTATGTCAGGCATTACAGAGTTAATCATTTTACATGAAAACATCACATTGAACACTCTGTACTCTAACAGCATCCGTATTTCCCTTCACTTTCCTAATGGTTTTCCGAACTTCAGTAAATAAATCTCTCCTTGTCTTCCATCTGAGTGTCTGTAGGAATGAGTGTGTCACATTGATAACTGAGTTACTGAGAGACAGAGAGGAAGAGTGATGAGAAAGGAAGAGCTGAGCTGAGATAGAGCTGAGACACACACACACACACACACACACACACACACACACACACACACACACACACACACACACACACACACACACACACACACACACACACACACACACACACACACACACACACACACACACACACACACACACACACACACACACAGACACACACACACACACACACACACACACACACACACCTGATGGGGAGCTCCCTTAGCCTGGGCAGGTTTCAGCAGGACGGTGATGGTGGTGGCCGTCTCGTTCAGGGATGCCTCTGACCCATCGTACTCCTCTAGAGTCGGAGCTACAGAGACAGAGAGAGAGAGAGAGAGAGAGAGAGAGAGAGAGAGAGAGAGAGAGAGAGAGAGAGAGAGAGAGAGAGAGAGAGAGAGAGAGAGAGAGAGAGCCAATGTGTCAACAGTTTCCCATTAATACAGCCGTGTGTTGGCGAAGCTTCACTGAAACTCAATCCTGAACTCTACAAGCTGTTCACAATTCAGAGAGAGAGAGAAAAGTCACTGTTTGCACGAAAACAACACGAATCTCACACTGCTTAAACTTAATACTGTACAAAACACACACACACTTACACCAACTATACAATACATGAGCAAACTGAACAGAAATACAGTAACGCTGTTTATTACAAATAAATACATTTAAACTCAGGTCCATGAATTAATATTAACAGATACATCTTTTGATGTTAATCACACACAACCTTGCTCACAAACAGATGAGAGAGAGCGAGAGAGAGAGAGAGAGAGAGAGAGAGAGAGCCTACATATATACATATACATATACATACACAAACACTCTTCACACACGCATACATACATACACACATATATTTTTACATATATTACATATATACACACACACACACAAGAGAGAGAGAGAGAGAGAGAGAGAGAGAGAGAGAGAGAGAGAGAGAGAGAGAGAGAGAGAGAGAGAGAGAGAGAGAGAGAGAGAGCACACACACACACACACACACACACACACACACACACACACACACACACACACACACACACACACACACACACACACACACACACACACACACACACACACACAACCTTGCTACAAACAGATGCACACGCACGCACACATATACACACATCTCACACACACCAACACACACAACAAGAGAGAGAGAGAGAGAGAGAGAGAGAGAGAGAGAGAGAGAGAGAGAGAGAGAGAGAGAGAGAGAGAGAGAGAGAGAGAGAGACAGAGAGAGAGAGAGAGAGAGATGCTCAAAAACACATGCACACACCCATGCACACACACACACACAAAAACATACATTTACGCACACACATACTGTATACACACACTCTCACACATACACTTTCACTCACTAAAGAGAGAGAGAGAGAGAGAGAGAGAGAGAGAGAGAGACGCTTCACTCTGCATGAATAATTAAATTTGTCTTTCTCTTCCTTTTCAAAGGCAGGTTTTTCATCCCTCATGTTTTGAGAGAGAGAGAGAGAGAGAGAGAGAGAGAGAGAGAGAGAGAGCTCTGATCGTGCTGTATGACATCTCGAGCGGTGAAGAGCACAACAGCAGAGAGCCTGAGGGTTACGAGAGAAGCACAGGAAGAGCTTTTACATCCAGCTCAGCTGATTACAGCCCATAATTCAACATCCTTTCAGAAGCAGATGAAAACAAACAAACAAAGAAGGGCTCATTCATCTTTACACAACACATTATTTATTTCATCTCACTTAGTAAACCACAAATGAGCTGATTTTAGTGAACGGGTCAAAAGTTATTCAGAAACACTGATTCCACAGCAGAACATTCTCACACACACACACACACACACACACACACACACACACACACACACACACACACACACACACACACACACATGTTGTGTTTCCATGTTTTGTGGGGACATTCCATAGGCGTAATGCATTTTATACTGTACAAACCGTATTTTCTATCCCCCTACACTGCCCCTGCCCCTAAACCTACCCATCACACACACACACACACACACACACACACACACACACACACACACACACACACACACACACACACACACACACACACACACACACACACTGCCCCTAAACCTACCCATCACAGGAGACATGCTGCATTTTACATTTTCAAAAACATCACTTAGTGTGATAGAGAGTAGAGAGAGAGAGAGAGAGAGAGAGAGAGAGAGAGAGACAGAGAGACAGAGAGAGAGTGAGAGAGAGAGAGAGAGAGAGAGCACACACACACACACACACACACACACACACACACACAGAGCACGGTCCAAAGTTTGGCTCAGGAAGACGGAAAGAAATGAATACTTAAATTCCGCAAGGACACATTCAATTAATCAAAAGTGACAGTTAAAACATTTATAATGTTACAAAAGATTCTATTTGTTCTTTAATATTTTTGTATTAATCAAAGAATCCTGAAATATAAAATGTATCAGTTTGCATATGATAATGAGCATCAGATCCTCATATGAGAGTGATTCCTGAAGGATCATGTGACTCTGAAGACTGATGCTGAAAATCCAGGAATAAATGACACTTTACTATATATTCATACAGAAAAAAGCTGTTTTACATTATAATCATATTTCACTGGATTGTTGATCAAATAAATGCATTGAAAAATCTCACTGAGCACAAACTTTTGAACATTAGTGTGTTTGCAAGTAAAATCACATCAGTTTGGAGGGAATAAAAGAGCCTGGAGGATTTCACTGCCATTAGGAAACAACACATTTATATTTTCCTGCCATCGCTTTCCACTCCAACAGGAACTCTCAGTCATAACAGAATGAATTCTACTGTTGACTATAGATATATTATAGACTTGACTAAATGGTCCAATCGGATGGATTTTGACAAACACAACATGAATCCATACACACACCTGATATGTTGGTGGTGACGTTGAGTGTGGTCGGGGGTCCGTATCCCTTGCTGGTACTGGCCCGGATCAGGAACTGGTAGGTGGTTCCCGGGTGGAGCTGTGTGAAGTTGTGCCGCGAGCTGTTCCAGGGTAGCGACACCAGCACGGGCGGCCGCAGCAGCGGCACCGACGGGTCGAACGAATGCACGCTGCTGTAGCTGATCTGGAGACAGCCAACACATCATATATAGGGATGCATGAGAGGGGGGGGGTATCTTTAGTTAAGAAACGAGCATTCAGGTTTGAACACAAATCTGACGGCACAGCATTACCTCGTACTGGGTTATGATGCCGTTGGGCTCCAGAGGCTCTTTCCACTGCAGTGAGATCTTATCCTCAGACGGAGTCGCTCTCACGAACTCCCTGGGAACTGGACCGGGAACTACAGCACAGACAGAGAGAACTGGCTTTAGTGAGAAACACACATTGGCTGGTCGTGTGTCTCACAAAATGGGATTTGTCATCAGATGTTTGGCTACAGATTGAAATGCGTTTATGATGAGCAGTGCTGATACTAATATCTGAGCAGTGCAGCATCACGGGTGACGCGGTAAAAGGCGTCCTTTATATCTTAATCAGAGTGTTTTTGCAATGATTCTATTTTAGAAACAGTTTCTATTTCTACAGCATCATGGCTGGAACAACAGCATAAAAAGTATGACAATGATGATCTCTGGTTCTGATTATACTTATATGTTAGTGGTTAAAACTCTCCACATCCTGATTGCAATCAATAATAGCAGCAAAAAATGTCCGTCTAATCGTTGCATACCATTTGAATGATTGGCTGTGATTTCTGATTGATTGGTTCGGAGTGCAGTTTGCTTACAGAGAGACTCCGCCCACACGCTCTTCTGATTGGCTGTGATTTTTGATTGATTTGGTTGCGAGTGCAGTGCGCTTACAGAGAGACTCCACCCACACGCTCTTCTGATTGGCTGTGATTTTTGATTGATTTGGTTGCGAGTGCAGTGCGTTTACAGAGAGACTCCGCCCACACGCTCTTCTGATTGGCTGTGATTTTTGATTGATTTGGTTGCGAGTGCAGTGCGTTTACAGAGAGACTCCGCCACACGCTCTTCTGATTGGCTGTGATTTTTGATTGATTTGGTTGCGAGTGCAGTGCGTTTTGCAGAGAGACTCTGCCCACACGCTTCTGATTGGCTGTGATTTTTGATTGATTTGGTTATGCGAGTGCATTGCGTTTGCAGAGAGACTCCGCCCACGCGCTCTGATTGGCTGTGATTTTTGATTGATTTGGCTGCGAGTGCAGTGCGTTTACAGAGAGACTCCACACGCTCTTCTGATTGGCTGTGATTTTTGATTGATTTGGTTGCGAGTGCATTGCGTTTGCAGAGACTCCGCCCACGCTCTTCTGATTGGCTGTGATTTTTGATTGATTTGGTTGCAAGTGCATTGCGTTTGCAGAGACTCCGCCACACGCTCTTCTGATTGGCTGTGATTTTTGATTGATTTGGTTGCGAGTGCAGTGCGTTTACAGAGAGACTCGCCCACGCTCTTCTGATTGGCTGTGATTTTTGATTGATTTGATTGCGAGTGCATTGCGTTTGCAGAGACTCCGCCCACACGCTCTTCTGATTGGCTGTGATTTTTGATTGATTTGGTTGCGAGTGCATTGCGTTTGCAGAGAGACTCCGCCACACGCTCTTCTGATTGGCTGTGATTTTTGATTGATTTGGTTGCGCAGTGCAGTGCGTTTACAGAGAGACTCCGCCCACACGCTCTTCTGATTGGCTGTGATTTTTGATTGATTTGGTTGCGAGTGCATTGCGTTTGCAGAGACTCCGCCCACACGCTCTTCTGATTGGCTGTGATTTTTGATTGATTTGGTTGCGAGTGCAGTGCGTTTGCAGAGAGACTCCGCCCACACGCTCTTCTGATTGGCTGTGATTTTTGATTGATTTGGTTGCGAGTGCAGTGCGTTTGCAGAGAGACTCTGCCCACACGCTCTTCTGATTGGCTGTGATTTTTGATTGATTTGGTTGCAAGTGCATTGCGTTTGCAGAGAGACTCCGCCCACGCTCTTCTGATTGGCTGTGATTTTTGATTGATTTGGTTGCGAGTGCAGTGCGTTTACAGAGAGACTCCGCCACACGCTCTTCTGATTGGCTGTGATTTTTGATTGATTTGGTTGCGAGTGCATTGCGTTTGCAGAGACTCCGCACGCTCTTCTGATTGGCTGTGATTTTTGATTGATTTGGTTGCGAGTGCATTGCGTTTGCAGAGAGACTCCGCCCACACGCTCTTCTGATTGGCTGTGATTTTTGATTGATTTGGTTGCGAGTGCATTGCGTTTGCAGAGAGACTCCGCCACACGCTCTTCTGATTGGCTGTGATTTTTGATTGATTTGGTTGCGAGTGCAGTGCGTTTACAGAGAGACTCCGCCACACGCTCTTCTGATTGGCTGTGATTTTTGATTGATTTGATTGCGAGTGCATTGCGTTTGCAGAGACTCCGCCACACGCTCTTCTGATTGGCTGTGATTTTTGATTGATTTGGTTGCGAGTGCATTGCGTTTGCAGAGACTCCACACGCTCTTCTGATTGGCTGTGAGTTTTGATTGATTTGATTGCGAGTGCATTGCGTTTGCAGAGAGACTCCGCCTTCTGATTGGCTGTGATTTTTGATTGATTTGGTTGCGAGTGCAGTGCGTTTACAGAGAGACTCCGCCACACGCTCTTCTGATTGGCTGTGATTTTTGATTGATTTGGTTGCGAGTGCATTGCGTTTGCAGAGACTCCGCCACACGCTCTTCTGATTGGCTGTGATTTTTGATTGATTTGGTTGCGAGTGCAGTGCGTTTGCAGAGAGACTCCGCCCACACGCTCTTCTGATTGGCTGTGATTTTTGATTGATTGGTTCGAGTGCAGTTTGCTTACAGAGAGACTCCGCCCACACGCTCTTCTGATTGGCTGTGATTTTTGATTGATTTGGTTGCGAGTGCAGTGCGTTTGCAGAGAGACTCCGCCCACACGCTCTTCTGATTGGCTGTGATTTTTGATTGATTTGGTTGCGAGTGCAGTGCGTTTGCAGAGAGACTCCGCCACACGCTCTTCTGATTGGCTGTGATTTTTGATTGATTTGGTTGCGAGTGCATTGTGTTTGCAGAGAGACTCCGCCCACACGCTCTTCTGATTGGCTGTGATTTTTGATTGATGTGGTTGCGAGTGCAGTGCGCTTGCAGAGAGACTCCGCCCACATACTCTCAATATTAGTGAATAGGCCTGACACACTGGACTAAAGATTAGATTCTCATGGTTCCTAAAACCTTCTGCTTCCATGACTGATGTTACATTTGACTTTTTATTTAACACTAATTCTGTACCTGGCTGGGAGACATGCTCATTAAATCATTCTGCAGGATAAAATAGGCAATCAGCACAACACAAAAAGGGGCAGAAATGATGGTACACTGGTAGGAGCATGTCATTTCATCAAAACGTCCACTTCCAAGTCATTTGCATATGCACAGATGAATACAAATGGTGTTCCTAAACCAGGGTCTGCCTGCATTGAGCCCAAGGAGCCGCTGACGGTGGCCTTTATTGTGCCGCGATACTATTCACGTCAAGGCGACTGACGTAAAAAGTTCTGCAAGCGATGTGCACGTCCCAGATGTGTCAAGAAATCACAGCATCTAACCCACTTATGACTGTCAGGTGCGCTTGTGTTCAATATATCTCTGCCTTTATCCTTATTTGAATTATCGCCTCACTCATCTCCCGAAAAAAAATAAAGAGTTATATTTATACATTCCTGACATGTTTTGATCTGTTCCTCCATGAGAGAGACGTTGCATGAAGAGCTTTAACTGTCAGCGCAATCATGTAAACATTTTAAATGGGCCAGTGCTACTCTTGATCATTGGGATGTATTGCCAGTCAGCTGCTCTTCATTGTTTCGGCAGATCTATATGGGATGCTGGACGCGTTCATGGTGGGATTTGGAGTTCAGAACTGACACTATTATTTTCAAATGTCATGAGGATGCATGAGCGGGTCACATCATTGAGCAGAAGTCTGCCCTACCAAACGCTGACACACATCTCGCAGGAACAATCTGAGATTTGTTTCCATTGCAAAACCGAACTGCCACTGAAACTCACATTCGACAGAACCTAAAGCTCTTCTCACAAACATCTGTAAGCGGAGGAAGACCGTCACACTCTGGGTTTGATGCCGTGATGCTCGGAGAGTTGAGTTTCAGTCCTGTTTAAACTCTTCAAACTCTGGCCTGGTTATATCATCACTGCGGATAACAATGTGTAAGCTGCTTTTTACTTAGGTTGCACTAAACAAACAAAAACATATTTTAATTCACTCTGAATGAACCCAATATGGGCTTCTATGATTAAATACGATGCAAAAAACCCTAAGGCTTCTATGAACGCTGCAAACGATCATGATAATCTGATAATCACTTCCTCTGATTCGATATGTGGTCTCTCAACTGGCCGATCACATTGTTATGATGCAGAAGATGCAAGAATATTGTGCTTTGGTTGGGAGATAATATTCTCAAAACATGCTACTTCTCTTCAGTTCATCACTCATTCTCTATAGGGTTCAGGTCAGGAACTGGGATGGTCATTTTGTGCTCAGTCACACATTTGTGTGTTGATTTTGATCTTTGTTTTGGATCATTGTCCTGATGGAAGAACCAACCACGGACCCTTATAAGATTTCTAGCAGAAGCGTCAGGTTTTGATTTTTGATCTGTTGGTATTTGCTAGAATCCGTTATGCCATGTTTCTGACCAGGACCTCCTACAGAAAAAATCGGCCCACAAAATTAAAGATCCAGTGGTGTATTTAACCGAGGGCATGAGGGACTTTATCCCATCTGGTGTGTTTCCATGAAGCTCTTGTTTTAGCTTCATCTGAGCACAGAACCAGGTCCCGTCTGAAGCTCCAGTCGTGTTTGAGCTGAATATGCTGGAGTTTGTTTCTGGATGAGCGAGGAGGATTTTTCTCAAACCTCCCAAACAACATGTGGTGTTGTAGGGGATGTTTGCCCTAGACTCAACTGATCTCTCCATCTGTGATCTCGGAGAGTCTTTGTTCACTCAAACGCTCCTCCTCTCGAGCATTAGGGCGATACACACACACTCGTCCTCTTCCAGGAAGATTCGTAACATCTTTAGTTGATTGAACTTACTAATTATTGCCCTGATGGTGGAAATGGGGATTTTCAAAGCTTTAGTTCAATGCTATATTCTGTGGTTTTACTTCTTGGGATAATGAATATTTTGGCTTTTGTGTTTCCTCATATTTATACTCCTGTGGACAGGAAGTAATGGCTGGACAATTTCATGCTATACGTCAGAGATAAATTCAAGGGGTGCCAATAATTGTGGCTGACGTGTTTTGGTATAAAAAATTAAAAATATTGTGTGTTTTTCCCCCCACTCTCAATTGTTTTACTTCAATGAAAGAAAGGTTTAAATTCTGTGATTTTTAATGAAAGATCAAAAGGATAACCAATGCAGATTTATTTTCACAGCCGCCTTTGCTCATATTTACCAAGGGCGCCATTAATACAACTGTAAATGCGCTCGTTGTAACATATGATGGTATTTTGACCAGCTTTGAGAACTCGTGAAGAGCTTATAAAGTGTGTAAAGGAGTCAAAACAGCGGCAGGAATCCCTCCGTCACACACACAAACACAGATCTGCTTCGAGGACATGCGGTTCTTGTGACATCTTGTGACATCACGTCCTGTTTTTGGTCCCTTTAGTTTCATATTTCAGTCGAACCGCACCAGAGTTTGTTTGCAAGCGGACAGAGGATCATCTTCCGTTTGTTTGGTGCGCAAAAGTGTTCAGATGGCGTGTGTTTAATTCCAATCAAACCTACTAAGAGTGAACTGATACACACCCTAAGAGAACAGATATTACCAATATCTTACCAAGCTGAAAGCCATTGAGTGTATTATGAACAAATAATATGTGCAGAAAGGCCAGTTATAGTAAGAGCTTTGTCCCTACAGCCATACGGGCTTTAAATAATCCTCTTAAAGTATAGAGACATCAGCCATCAGTGTGTTGTGCTCTTGTCTCTGTTGTGATCCCCGGTGTCTATTAATGTATAATCTGCATATTATTTTAAGTCTGCATGTGTTTGTGCTATGTATGCACTCATTGTGGAAAATATTCATGTTCAATTACACCTATGGGTTGTTTAATATCTATGTAAGGATGGGATCACTGCTGTAGTTCTCGTACCGTCCTCCTCCGTCTGGATAACGGTCTCGTCGCTCTCCTTGCGCCCCTCCGGGTTGGTGAGGATCATCTTCAGGCTGACGTTGGTGTTGGGAGGCAGGTTGCCCACCACGTGTCGGGGGGCTTTGGGGTCCATCTCCAGGCAGTCGGCTTTGCTGTGGTTGGGGGTTTTGTGGTAGTGGTAGCAGATGGTGACGTTGAAGGTGTGACAGCGGGTGATGTTGTATCCCAGCGACTCCCAGTCCACAGCGATGAAGCGCGCCTGCGTCTCCGCGATCTTCAGACTCTTGGGCGTCCGCATGGGTTCTGAGAGAGAGGATGAGAGACGGGTTACTCAGTCAGAAACACTGTTCTTAAAATGTAATTCATAAGTTGTCACGGCCCTGGAGGCAAAATAAAACAGTGATGTGATACAGATCCATTAATTTATTTCCAAGATTGCCTGCCACATCACCTCATCTCGCACCCACTTTTTGCTATAACTTATCTTTTCCCCCTTTTTGTAATAGGAGATCTGAATGCCAGTTGTGGACACATGATATCCCAATGATTAGTGATTTTTCTATTTTCTAAATGCATATTAATGAT
>CM040917.1:36298717-36318717 GCA_023029165.1 Gobiocypris rarus
CTGAATGAGCACTGTGCCACTGTAATGCCCAGACTCAAAACACATCTGTCCAGCTGTGCCTTTACTGAATGAGCACTGTGCCACTGCACGCCCAGACTCAAAACACATCTGTCCAGCTGTGCCTTTACTGAATGAGCACTGTGCCACTGTACGCCCAGACTCAAAACACATCTGTCCAGCTGTGCCTTTACTGAATGAGCACTGTGCCACTGTACGCCCAGACTCAAAACACATCTGTCCAGCTGTGCCTTTACTGAATGAGCACTGTGCCACTGTACGCCCAGACTCAAAACACATCTGTCCAGCTGTGCCTTTACTGAATGAGCACTGTGCCACTGTACGCCCAGACTCAAAACACATCTGTCCAGCTGTGCCTTTACTGAATGAGCACTGTGCCACTGTACGCCCAGACTCAAAACACATCTGTCCAGCTGTGCCTTTACTGAATGAGCACTGTGCCACTGTACGCCCAGACTCAAAACACATCTGTCCAGCTGTGCCTTTACTGAATGAGCACTGTGCCACTGTACGCCCAGACTCAAAACACATCTGTCCAGCTGTGCCTTTACTGAATGAGCACTGTGCCACTGTACGTCCAGACTCAAAACACATCTGTCCAGCTGTGCCTTTACTGAATGAGCACTGTGCCACTGTACGCCCAGACTCAAAACACATCTGTCCAGCTGTGCCTTTACTGAATGAGCACTGTGCCACTGTACGCCCAGACTCAAAACACATCTGTCCAGCTGTGCATTTACTGAATGAGCACTGTGCCACTGTACGCCCAGACTCAAAACACATCTGTCCAGCTGTGCCTTTACTGAATGAGCTCTGTGCCACTGTACGCCCAGACTCAAAACACATCTGTCCAGCTGTGCCTTTACTGAATGAGCACTGTGCCACTGTACGTCCAGACTCAAAACACATCTGTCCAGCTGTGCCTTTACTGAATGAGCACTGTGCCACTGTACGCCCAGACTCAAAACACATCTGTCCAGCTGTGCCTTTACTGAATGAGCACTGTGCCACTGTACGCCCAGACTCAAAACACATCTGTCCAGCTGTGCCTTTACTGAATGAGCACTGTGTGCCACTGTACGCCCAGACTCAAAACACATCTGTCCAGCTGTGCCTTTACTGAATGAGCACTGTGCCACTGTACGTCCAGACTCAAAACACATCTGTCCAGCTGTGCCTTTACTGAATGAGCACTGTGCCACTGTACGCCCAGACTCAAAACACATCTGTCCAGCTGTGCCTTTACTGAATGAGCACTGTGCCACTGTACGCCCAGACTCAAAACACATCTGTCCAGCTGTGCCTTTACTGAATGAGCACTGTGCCACTGTACGCCCAGACTCAAAACACATCTGTCCAGCTGTGCCTTTACTGAATGAGCACTGTGCCACTGTACGCCCAGACTCAAAACACATCTGTCCAGCTGTGCCTTTACTGAATGAGCACTGTGCCACTGTACGCCCAGACTCAAAACACATCTGTCCAGCTGTGCCTTTACTGAATGAGCACTGTGCCACTGTACGCCCAGACTCAAAACACATCTGTCCAGCTGTGCCTTTACTGAATGAGCACTGTGCCACTGTACGCCCAGACTCAAAACACATCTGTCCAGCTGTGCCTTTACTGAATGAGCACTGTGCCACTGTACGCCCAGACTCAAAACACATCTGTCCAGCTGTGCCTTTACTGAATGAGCACTGTGCCACTGTACGCCCAGACTCAAAACACATCTGTCCAGCTGTGCCTTTACTGAATGAGCACTGTGCCACTGTACGCCCAGACTCAAAACACATCTGTCCAGCTGTGCCTTTACTGAATGAGCACTGTGCCACTGTACGCCCAGACTCAAAACACATCTGTCCAGCTGTGCCTTTACTGAATGAGCACTGTGCCACTGTACGCCCAGACTCAAAACACATCTGTCCAGCTGTGCCTTTACTGAATGAGCACTGTGCCACTGTACGCCCAGACTCAAAACACATCTGTCCAGCTGTGCCTTTACTGAATGAGCACTGTGCCACTGTACGCCCAGACTCAAAACACATCTGTCCAGCTGTGCCTTTACTGAATGAGCACTGTGCCACTGTACGCCCAGACTCAAAACACATCTGTCCAGCTGTGCATTTACTGAATGAGCACTGTGCCACTGTACGCCCAGACTCAAAACACATCTGTCCAGCTGTGCCTTTTACTGAATGAGCACTGTGCCACTGTACGTCCAGACTCAAAACATCTGTCCAGCTGTGCCTTTACTGAATGAGCACTGTGCCACTGTACGCCCAGACTCAAAACACATCTGTCCAGCTGTGCATTTACTGAATGAGCACTGTGCCACTGTACGCCCAGACTCAAAACACATCTGTCCAGCTGTGCCTTTACTGAATGAGCACTGTGCCACTGTACGTCCAGACTCAAAACACATCTGTCCAGCTGTGCCTTTACTGAATGAGCACTGTGCCACTGTACGCCCAGACTCAAAACACATCTGTCCAGCTGTGCCTTTACTGAATGAGCACTGTGCCACTGTACGCCCAGACTCAAAACACATCTGTCCAGCTGTGCCTTTACTGAATGAGCACTGTGCCACTGTACGCCCAGACTCAAAACACATCTGTCCAGCTGTGCCTTTACTGAATGAGCACTGTGCCACTGTACGCCCAGACTCAAAACACATCTGTCCAGCTGTGCCTTTACTGAATGAGCACTGTGCCACTGTACGCCCAGACTCAAAACACATCTGTCCAGCTGTGCCTTTACTGAATGAGCACTGTGCCACTGTACGCCCAGACTCAAAACACATCTGTCCAGCTGTGCATTTACTGAATGAGCACTGTGCCACTGTACGCCCAGACTCAAAACACATCTGTCCAGCTGTGCCTTTACTGAATGAGCACTGTGTGCCACTGTACGCCCAGACTCAAAACACATCTGTCCAGCTGTGCATTTACTGAATGAGCACTGTGCCACTGTCGTCCAGACTCAGAACACATCTGTCCAGCTGTGCCATTTACTGAATGAGCACTGTGTGCCACTGCACGTCCAGACTCAAAACACATCTGTCCAGCTGTGCCTTTACTGAATGAGCACTGTGTGCCACTGCACGTCCAGACTCAAACACATCTGTCCAGCTGTGCCTTTACTGAATGAGCACTGTGCCACTGTACGTCCAGAGTCGAAACACATCTGTCCAGCTGTGCCTTTACTGAATGAGCACTGTGCCACTGTACGTCCAGACTCAAAACACATCTGTCCAGCTGTGCCTTTACTGAATGAGCACTGTGCCACTGTCGTCCAGACTCAGAACACATCTGTCCAGCTGTGCCTTTACTGAATGAGCACTGTGCCACTGTACGTCAGACTCAAAACACATCTGTCCAGCTGTGCCTTTACTGAATGAGCACTGTGCCACTGTCGTCCAGACTCAAAACACATCTGTCCAGCTGTGCCTTTACTGAATGAGCACTGTGCCACTGTCGTCAGACTCAAAACACATCTGTCCAGCTGTGCCTTTACTGAATGAGCACTGTGCCACTGCACGTCCAGACTCAAAACACATCTGTCCAGCTGTGCCTTTACTGAATGAGCACTGTGCCACTGTACGTCAGACTCAAAACACATCTGTCCAGCTGTGCCTTTACTGAATGAGCACTGTGCCACTGTGCGTCCAGACTCAAAACACATCTGTCCAGCTGTGCCTTTACTGAATGAGCACTGTGCCACTGTCGTCCAGACTCAAAACACATCTGTCCAGCTGTGCCTTTACTGAATGAGCACTGTGCCACTGTACGTCCAGACTCAAAACACATCTGTCCAGCTGTGCCTTTACTGAATGAGCACTGTGCCACTGCGTCAGACTCAAAACACATCTGTCCAGCTGTGCCTTTACTGAATGAGCACTGTGCCACTGTACGTCCAGACTCAAAACACATCTGTCCAGCTGTGCCTTTACTGAATGAGCACTGTGCCACTGTACGTCAGACTCAAACACATCTGTCCAGCTGTGCCTTTACTGAATGAGCACTGTGCCACTGTACGTCCAGACTCAAAACACATCTGTCCAGCTGTGCCTTTACTGAATGAGCACTGTGCCACTGTCGTCCAGACTCAAAACACATCTGTCCAGCTGTGCTTTACTGAATGAGCACTGTGCCACTGTCGTCAGACTCAAAACACATCTGTCCAGCTGTGCCTTTACTGAATGAGCACTGTGCCACTGTACGTCCAGACTCAAAACACATCTGTCCAGCTGTGCCTTTACTGAATGAGCACTGTGCCACTGTACGTCCAGACTCAAAACACATCTGTCCAGCTGTGCCTTTACTGAATGAGCACTGTGCCACTGTGTCAGACTCAAAACACATCTGTCCAGCTGTGCCTTTACTGAATGAGCACTGTGCCACTGTACGTCCAGACTCAAAACACATCTGTCCAGCTGTGCCTTTACTGAATGAGCACTGTGCCACTGTCGTCCAGACTCAAAACACATCTGTCCAGCTGTGCCTTTACTGAATGAGCACTGTGCCACTGTACGTCAGACTCAAAACACATCTGTCCAGCTGTGCCTTTACTGAATGAGCACTGTGCCACTGTCGTCCAGACTCAAACACATCTGTCCAGCTGTGCCTTTACTGAATGAGCACTGTGCCACTGTACGTCCAGACTCAAAACACATCTGTCCAGCTGTGCCTTTACTGAATGAGCACTGTGCCACTGTCGTCCAGACTCAAAACACATCTGTCCAGCTGTGCCTTTACTGAATGAGCACTGTGCCACTGTACGTCCAGACTCAAAACACATCTGTCCAGCTGTGCCTTTACTGAATGAGCACTGTGCCACTGTACGTCCAGACTCAAAACACATCTGTCCAGCTGTGCCTTTACTGAATGAGCACTGTGCCACTGTCGTCCAGACTCAAAACACATCTGTCCAGCTGTGCCTTTACTGAATGAGCACTGTGCCACTGTACGTCCAGACTCAAAACACATCTGTCCAGCTGTGCCTTTACTGAATGAGCACTGTGCCACTGTCCAGACTCAAAACACATCTGTCCAGCTGTGCCTTTACTGAATGAGCACTGTGCCACTGTACGTCCAGACTCAAAACACATCTGTCCAGCTGTGCCTTTACTGAATGAGCACTGTGCCACTGTACGTCCAGACTCAAAACACATCTGTCCAGCTGTGCCTTTACTGAATGAGCACTGTGCCACTGTCGTCCAGACTCAAAACACATCTGTCCAGCTGTGCCTTTACTGAATGAGCACTGTGCCACTGTACGTCCAGACTCAAAACACATCTGTCCAGCTGTGCCTTTACTGAATGAGCACTGTGCGACACTGTACGTCAGACTCAAAACACATCTGTCCAGCTGTGCCTTTACTGAATGAGCACTGTGCCACTGAATGTCCAGACTCAAAACACATCTGTCCAGCTGTGCCTTTACTGAATGAGCACTGTGCCACTGTATGTCCAGACTCAAAACACATCTGTCCAGCTGTGCCTTTACTGAATGAGCACTGTGCCACTGTATGTCCAGACTCAAAACACATCTGTCCAGCTGTGCCTTTACTGAATGAGCACTGTGCCACTGTATGTCCAGACTCAAAACACATCTGTCCAGCTGTGCCTTTACTGAATGAGCACTGTGTGCCACTGTACGTCCAGACTCAAAACACATCTGTCCAGCTGTGCCTTTACTGAATGAGCACTGTGCCACTGTATGTCCAGACTCAAAACACATCTGTCCAGCTGTGCCTTTACTGAATGAGCACTGTGCCACTGTATGTCCAGACTCAAAACACATCTGTCCAGCTGTGCCTTTACTGAATGAGCACTGTGCCACTGTATGTCCAGACTCAAAACACATCTGTCCAGCTGTGCCTTTACTGAATGAGCACTGTGCCACTGTATGTCCAGACTCAAAACACATCTGTCCAGCTGTGCCTTTACTGAATGAGCACTGTGTGCCACTGTACGTCCAGACTCAAAACACATCTGTCTGTCAGTGTGCCACTGTACGTCCAGACTCAAAACACATCTGTCCAGCTGTGCATTTACTGAATGAGCACTGTGCCACTGTACGTCCAGACTGATTCGCTCTTATCTAATCTTTTCATCATCTTTTTATTCCTTTAACTCTTCTTATTACAGTTTTAATTATCCTTTATATATATATATATATATATATATATATATATATATATATATATATATATATATACATATATATATATATATATATATATATATATATATATATATATATATATATATATATATAGGATAATTAAAACTATCTATGAAGCCACAAAACCACAGCCTTCCTCTGTCACCATACAGCCAGACAACCTACAGATGGATCAAAACAGCCTTGTCATCTACAAAAACACACATCAACACTCAACAGCTGAGTGAATATCATTCATAGTGTGAATTCATAGTATAAAGAGTCTCTTTATATGTCTCACTCAAACAAAAAACATGTTCAAAATAAAAATTAAAAATTAAATTAAATATATATTATTTAAAAAAAATATATTTATATTTTAATTTCATTTCTGTGTAAAGCACTTTGAATTGCCATTGTGTATGAAATGTGCTATATAAATAAACTTGCCTGGCCTTTTCCATTTTAGCCAACTGTGTTTTCTGACTTGCTTTTTTCTTCTTAGGCTTCCCATTGTGTTTATAATTTGTTATTTTGTTTTCAGTTTTGTGATTTGTTTTGCACTTCTCGGCCACCGTATTAATCAGTTAAAGCACATCAACTAAACATTTCTTTTAACATAGAAGCTCACCAGAGTTTGTAGAAATAAATTCTCTCAATCTACATCAATTGGAATTGCTTTTGAAACACATGAACATATTCCAACAATTTAATATGAAAAGTTCAAACATCATATGTCAGGAAGTCCTTTATGCAGTTATAACATTCAAATGCAGGGCTCGATCACAGTACCAGCTAAGAACATTCTTCTCTTAATCTCTACCTCTGTCAACCCGTTCATACAGCGCCCCCTACAGGGAAACTGCGGGACTGCTTATAACTTTAACAAAGTGTAGAACTCTAGGGGGTTGCACTGCTGTTATACAGAGATACTATATTAAAATAGATTCTGAATATAAAAAACACAGAACAATTAGATATAGCTGAACAGAGGATTTACAAGTGTGTGTGTGTGTGTGTGTGTTATTTAATCTGACACAGAGACACTGAAGAATCATAAATAAAACCATAAATCCAGCACAGACGGGTTCAGTGAATGTGGCGTTGAATGTGTGTAAGTGTGTGAGTGTGTGTGTCAGAGACACTGTAGAAGGACAGAGTGCCAGCCTTCACGTCCACACACACACTCCTGATCTCTTAGAGGATGAACTGATGGCAGGGATATCAGTCCTGTTATTATTGTGCCAGACAGTGAATCTGTTACCAGAGCAGAACAGACTCCAGGATTTGTCATTAAATCCAAACCAACAGTCTTTCTGTCCTTTCCTGCTGATTCCTTTATGCGTCACTGATATTTCAGCATCTCCGCTCCATTCAGCCTCCCAGTAACAGCGTCCAGTCAGACTCTCTCCACACAGAACCTGAAGATACTCATCAAATCTCTCTGGATGATCAGGATACGGCTGATCCTCTTCCACACACCTCACCTTCCTGTTCTCCTCAGACAGAATGAGACGAGTGTGTGCTGTGTTTGGATCCAGTGTGAGATCACAGGCATCTGAACACAAGAAGAGAGAAACATCTAGAACAACAGTCACTAGAGGTGTGTGTGTGTGTGTGTGTGTGTGTGTGGACTGGTAATCCCTACGGTATGGGGACAAAATGTCCCCACAAAGATGGCAATATCCAAATTTTTGTCCTTGTGGGGACATTTTTTTGGTCCCCATGAGGAAAACATCTTATAAATCACACTAAGTGATGTTTTTTGAAAAAGTAAAAATGCAGCATGTCTCCTGTGATGGGTAGTGTGTGTGTGTGTGTGTGTGTGTGTGTGTGTGTGTGTGTGTGTGTGATGGGTAGGTTTAGGGGCAGGGGCAGTGTAGGGGGATAGAAAATACGGTTTGTACGGTATAAAATGCATTACGCCTATGGAATGTCCCCATAAAACATGGAAACACAACATGTGTGTGTGTGTGTGTGTGTGTGTGTGTGGATCCAGTGTGAGATCAAAGGCCCCTGACCACAAGAAGAGAGAAACATCTAGAACAACAGTCACTAGAGGTGTGTGTGTGTGTGTGGATCCAGTGTGAGATCAAAGGCCCCTGACCACAAGAAGAGAGAAACATTCGGAACAACAGTCACTAGAGGTGTGTGTGTGTGTGTGTGTGTGTGTGTGGATCCAGTGTGAGATCAAATATTTAAATATTTTAAATTAAAATGATAATTTTGACTCACGGCTGTGCTTTGAATGGCATAAACTGGCTGAAAACTGTGCAATCATTTAGACACAAAACATAAAACTGACATGATTGCGGGCGTGTCTCACACCTACAGACAACAGTGTCAATCGCTTCACCTGAAATTGGGGGAAACCTACGATTTGAACTCTTATATGATAAACATTAATATTTGCTTATGAATTTTAGCAAGCAGTTCTGTTAGAAGGAAAATCAAGGTCTCTAAATTTTTTAACAATGCACATGCTTGTCAACATGAGAAATAATCCATAACCATTTGAAATACAGCGATTTAGAATAATAAATGTATTAATTGTGCAATCTTACCATACTAGTATCACAGATGCATGTTTCTTCTGTGCTTGTGCAGCATCACGCAATTGCGCATTCACTGATGTCATTACGTTGCTTACATTTTGTTCATCAATTGATGTTACAATGATATAAAAATACTTTAATAAAATTAAAATACTTTAAAATAAGTCACTGGATCTCAAGTCAAACTCAAGTCATTTTCTTCATTTAGTCAAGCAAGTCTCAAGTCCTTAAATTTGCTGCTCAAGTCAAGACTCGAGTCAAGTCATTTGACTCGAGACCCCCAATTCTGGAGAATATACAGTTTGTACAGTAAAAAAATATTCTATGGAAAGTCAATAAAACATGAAAACACAACATGTGTGAGTGTGTGTTAGAGAGTGTGCGTGTGTATGAGTGTATGTGTGTATGTGTTTGTAGACGTACACTTTCGTGGTCCTGCTGTCTTCCTGATCTCTGCTGCATGATTCACACTATAAACACACAAACACATTAATGTTGATATGCATCATGCACACACACGTTCAGTACGTCAGTATCAGTGTTTGACGCACTTCAGTATATGCAGTGAGCAGTTCGGATCCTCTGGTTTGTCTGAGAGCAGCTTGACTCCTGAATCTCCTGGGTGATTGAAGCTCAGGTGTGAGGGGTTTGAACTCAGAGCTGAAGCCACAAAACCACAGCCTTCCTCTGTCACCATACAGCCAGACAACCTACAGATGGATCAAAACAGCCTTGTCATCTACAAAAACACACATCAACACTCAACAGCTGAGTGAATATCATTCATAGTGTGAATTCATAGTATAAAGAGTCTCTTTATATGTCTCACTCAAACAAAAAACATGTTCATACTTCTCTAATAATCACATTAAAACAAACTGGATTTTAAAACAACAGCAATAATGCTACTCAATAAAATATATCAGCAGTAATTTAACCCCCAGGACAATTAACCTTAATTAAACACAAGTGTAGCACATCAAGCTATTCAATAAATCAATGATAAGAGGTGTATATATTCTAAAAAGCAGATTCTAAAATCTTTTCCTTACAAATTTCTAAGCCATTTCGGCCGCTTCCATCAGCATTCACGGTAAAATTAATTCTGCTTTTCCCAAATGTACTTGTGTTTGCATCAATTCACAATTGCGATTCTGTCTTCTAAATTCTAATCGTTGTTCTAAAGGTATGTTAATAGTGTGCTGTTTTAGAAAAATGACGACAGGGTCAACCACGAAAGCGCTCGGACAGTGTAAAAAGTGCACACCGCAGACTTGCAACAGGGAAAACTACAACAGGAATAGAAAATTTTCTTAAACAATTTGTTACAGGCACACATCAAACTTTTCTTGCGATCTTGCCGCCTCTGTGTACTACAGACAGATACTTTTCACACGCGAAAAGTGCATTCATCATGGACCTGCACAAGGCTGCCGTGGTGATGAACTATAAATATACTTGCTGGTAAAGCTAAATCACTAAAATGATGCCAATACAAAAGCGCATATTACGCCAAACGATCAGCCACTAGTTGTAACCAGCTGATAATCACTGCCATTGATTCAATACTTCTCAACTTAATGCTCACATAAGCTCGGTCACACAGGGCTCGACACAGTGTGACCATACTCGCATCTGGGACTAAAAATATATGTGTACGAACTGTACAATGTATTTTGGAGCACCCATTTCCTTCACCTGTCTTCGAAAAAAGCTCTTTTCCTCCTCTTTCTTTGTCCAGCTGTTTAGCTGAAATTAAAGATTGGCTTTCAGCTAACTTTTGTCACAGTGATAAAAACAAGGTCCTAGGCATAAGATCTACTCTGACAAAATCTGATTGTTTTCTGTGGATATTGATCATAATTTAACTTGTTCTTCCCTGAGGTTTAGAGTCTGGGTGTTTTTCTGGAAAGCAAACTTTAATTTAAAGCTCATATTAATAATATTGCACGTACTGCATACATTCATCTGCGTCATATTATTTGTCTGTCTTCACCTTCTTCTTCACCTTGAAATTACAGGCGTCATTTTACCTGTTTTACCGTACTATTTCTCTCTCTCACATAATATATATATATAAATATATATATATATATATATTTTTACCATGCTGTTAATGTTGTACTTAATGATTTGATAGGAAATGTATTTAATTTTAATAGGAAACGCTCACCTTTCTAAAAATGTTTTAAGAAATGTATCACTAGGAGGTACTCTTAGCATTAAGATTTTTCATGAATATATGCCCTGATATTCTTAAATACCTCAGTATCTGCAGCTGACATTTTGAGCTCTTCAGTCCATCAGAGAGCAGCTTCACTCCTGAATCCTGCAGGTCATTTTTACTCAGGTCCAGCTCTCTCAGGACACAGTTTGAGGATTGAAGCGCTGATGACAAACTCTCACAGCAATGAACAGTGAGATTACAGCCAGCAAGACTGAAAGAGTGCAGAACACACACATAAACAGTCAGATAATCTACAAACACACATCAACATTATGACCAGCTGACTGTAAATTATATTTATATGCTCTTAAATACCTCAGTATCTGCAGCTGACAGTTTGGACTACTCAGTCCATCAGAGAGCAGCTTCACTCCTGAATCATGTAGTTCATTGTTACTCAGGTCCAACTCTCTCAGGACACAGGTTGAGAATTGAAGAGCTGATGACAGACTCTCGCAACACTGATCAGTGAGATGACAGCCAGAAAGACTAAATAGATGAAATAACAATAAAGACATGTAAAGGAAGTTGCCATTTGTCTGCACTCAGGAATCTGGAATAAAATATTTGTAACATTCCAGCACAAAAGTGGCAAATTATTCCAGAGCTGTGGAGCAGCCACTGAGAAGACTCAGACCCCTTTCAGTTTGAGAATATTTCAGGTATTGCCTCATTCCATATAGTTTCTAAAAAAATATGTCGATATATCGTACAAACTCAATATACCACCAGCAAAAATTGTTACTACATTAAATCCATGGCGAGGGTTGTTCATTTTTGGACTGGACAACCTCTATAACTTGTTCATTCGTGCAAGGGGCGTAACTACAGACAGTGCAGCTGCACTGGAGTCCATGCGGTGCAGAGCAGAGCACACGTCAGAAGCAGAGGTGTCACATGTCCTTGATGCGTGATTTACCATAAAAACGAATTCTCCGTTTTCAAACAGTCGGTTTGACTGATTTAGTTAAATGATTCTAGAATCCACTTATAACAACTTGCCGCCAACTACTGGCAGTTTCCTGGCAGTTTCATATAGGCCTGTGTAACGCTCACTTTCAGGCTACTAATTATTATGTGCAAATCTATGGACCAGCGTCTCAGAAGACCAGACTCGCTGCTGAGAATGATGCAACAACAACAGTGAAAGTCAAAATGTGTATTTGTTCAACAAATGATAAAAGGTATGTTGAATCAGCATGGGAAAAAAAACAGAAAATGGAGAAAGATAGAAAAGATAGTTATGCAATTGAAATTTGCGTTTCTCAGTTTGTTACTTCTCTTATGCAGGTCTCATCAACCTTCTCACTCAGTTCAACAAGGTAAGTTTTAAACCCTTAAAATGACCTTTGTTCACACTTTTCTTCAAATCAATCAGTGTTCAAGTATCGACCCAAACAATGCATCACAGGTGTATCAACCAACAGAAAATTAACACTTTGTAATGAAATAAAACAATGAATATCCTTGAATATCAAAACCCTAATTTCTCAGTTTCTTTTCAAGAAAACAGTTTCTCACAGTCCGTAGAAAAATACGAGTGTCTTTTCTGTCGATAAGGAAAAAACATCTCAATCCTGGAAAAAAAAGAAGAAGAAGAGTTACTCGATTTCCTACCATTCGCAGAGCTCAGAAAAACTTGTCTTTTGTTTCCACAGAAAATTCAAGAACCGACTTATGGGAGGCTCGCCAGTCCAAACCCTCCTCAGAACCACTGGAAGGCCGGGACAAATCCAGGATACAGGTATCGGAAAAACTCGTCACATCAGACGGACAGCAATCAAATTGGAAAAGGACAGAACAACAAAAAAAACCTGACCTTGAAGAAACAAGGTCACAAAAATATCATGAGTATTTTGTAACAACATACAATAAACAATTCAAACTCATGAAAGTGAATGCTCATACAATTTACACAGAAATTAAACATATGTAAATGCATTTTTTCAAATAAAGATATATTTGAATATATATATGAAATGCCTGTGACTATATTTCCAACATAACTCACAGATTAATATACAAATAGGCACTTTTCATCACATACCTGAGTGCACAGTATGCGGTTATGCACCAAATACAGAATTACACATTTTTCATACATAAATCACTCATAAACTCAGTTTCTCTTGCTTTTCCCACTTACACAATAATAATAATGTGATTTGTGACGATTTAACAAGGCAAAATGACTTACCAAGGAGATCGTTAAATTCAGAAATTTCCAGAACGGTGCAGCACTTCCCCTTTTAATCCTTTCTTTACCTTTTTTGTAATCAAAAATACACTCCGTAAATACTTTAGCAACTCACTGTCACTATATGACTATATGTATGTCACCATAACTTTCAGATGTACACTTAAATGTCCGTTTTTACTCACAATGCAATATCAACGTGATTCACAACAGATGTAAAATAAAATGCGTCACTTCACTCACATCAATCCACTGTTAAAACACATCCCGAAAACTATTTTCGTCGTGTTCTGTTTCCCAGAACGTCAGCGAACACTGCGCTACTTCAGATGCTCAGCTGTGCACGTTAGAGAGAGACGCTTCACATGCAACCCTCGTGCAGATCCCGGAAATCATTTTTTCCCGCTGCGCCACATTCAGCACTATCATTGGCCCACCTCAAGTTCAAGACTCATCATTATTGGTCACATTAATAACCAGATATATTTTCTATGTTCGTATAAAATTAATATTTTCTTTTATGAATACTATAATATGAACACTTCTTATTCAATAATTGTGTTATTTTAATAACATTATATATATTATATTACTCTGGTAACCTTGGTTACACCTGGTATAATTAAATTTGTATTGTAATTACAGTGTAAGTGGATTTTTATAAATGGTAAGATGGATTTTGTTGATACTGATTTCATTTCATTCTTATAACACCCATATAGTGTATCGTGGTAAATAGTCTAATTACTTAAAGGTGCCCTAGAATGAAAAATTTAATTAATAAAAAATAAATGTTATGAATAATAAAAAGGCATGTTATCCCTGCTGCAAAAAAAATCTAAAACCAGCCTAGGATGGTGGGCTGGTGGAGACCAGCTTAAACCCGATACTCTCAGCTTAAACCAACTAAGACCAGTCTGGTGAGCTAAAAAAATACCACTAAACACCAGCTAAACCAGCTTAGACTGATTTTAGCAGGGTTTTCAGCAGGAACGACCCCTTTAAGATTCTGAGCATGCTATTTAGAAAATTGTGCTGGATTCATTATTAAGCATGATTCTTAATTTGTTAATAATGAACACTCAGAGCTTTTCTGCAGTTGCTCACAGCTGGTATCAGTCTTCTTCTGCCCTCATCTGATGTGTTGTATTTCTTGAGGTTTAGCTCATCCAGTGGCTCCTCTGAGATCTGAATCATGTAGGCAATTGTTGAGCAGTGAGACGGAGAGAGATTCTTCTCTAAAAATTTGTCTGATTTCACAAACTCCTGAATCTCTCTGGACAGAGTTTGATCTTTCACTTCCAACAGACAGAGGAACAGATTGATGGATTGATCAGCTGAGAGTTCAAGTGAGAGTTTAGCTGAGAGTTTAGCTGAGACTTCAGCTGAGCGTTGAGCTGCGAGTTGAGTTGAGCGTTGAGTTGAGCGTTGAGCTGAGAGTTGAGTTGAGCGTTGAGCTGAGGGTTGAGCTGAGGGTTGAGCTGAGAGTTGAGCGTTGAGCTGATGGTTGAGCTAAGAGTTGAGTTGAGGGTTGAGCTGAGACTTCAGCTGAGCGTTGAGCTGCGAGTTGAGCTGCGAGTTGAGTTGAGCGTTGAGCTGAGGGTTGAGCTGAGAATTGAGTGTTGAGCTGAGGGTTGAGGTGAGAGTTGAGCTGAGAGTTGAGTTGAGCGTTGAGCTGAGGGTTGAGCTGAGAGTTGAGTTGAGCGTTGAGCTGAGAGTTGAGCTGAGAGTTGAGCTGAGGGTTGAGCTGAGGGTTGAGCTGAGAGTTGAGCTGAGAGTTGAGTTGAGCGTTGAGCTGAGGGTTGAGCTGAGAGTTGAGTTGAGCGTTGAGCTGAGAGTTGAGCTGAGAGTTGAGTTGAGCGTTGAGCTGAGAGTTGAGCTGAGAGTTGAGTTGAGCGTTGAGTGAGAGTTGAGCTGAGAGTTGAGCTGAGAGTTGAGCTGAGAGTTGAGCTGAGAGTTGAGCTGAGCGTTGAGCTGAGAGTTGAGTTGAGCGTTGAGCTGAGGGTTGAGCTGAGAGTTGAGTTGAGAGTTGAGCTGAGCGTTGAGCTGAGAGTTGAGCTGAGAGTTGAGCTGAGCGTTGAGCTGAGAGTTGAGCTGAGAGTTGAGTTGAGCGTTGAGCTGAGCGTTGAGCTGAGAGTTGAGCTGAGCGTTGAGCTGAGAGTTGAGCTGAGAGTTGAGCTGAGCGTTGAGCTGAGAGTTGAGTTGAGCGTTGAGCTGAGCGTTGAGCTGAGAGTTGAGCTGAGCATTGAGCTGAGTGTTGAGCCGAGAGTTCATGTCCATCTTTGATATTTTGTTGTTGAATGAACTGTGTGATTCTCCTGATGTCCTCTGAGCTTTTCTGTGTGTGTGTAAGTAGATCCTGTAAGAGTCTCTGATTGGACTCCAGAGAGACGCCCAGCAGGAACCGCAGGAACAGATCCAGCTGTCCATTCTTACTCCTAAGGGCTTTATCTACTGCTGATGTTAATAGATCATACAGAGAGACTTCGTCAGATCTGTAAGATCTGAATTCATGTCGAGGTTTCTTGTTCTTGATCAATTGAGAGTAAAATATATAGAAAGCAGGACGCTCAGATGAATGAAGCTGTAGACTTTCCTCTGATGAATCACAGATTCCTCCTTAAAGATCTCAGTGCAGATCCCAGAATACACAGAGGCGTCAGTGACATCTATGCCGCTCTTTCTCAGGTCCTCCTCATAGAACATCAAATTGCCCTTCATCAGCTGTTTGAAAGCCACTTCAGCAAGTTTCACAATCACTTCTCTGTTGGACGGCAGGAGTTCCTCTGGATTGCTCTCTTCATACTTCTGATTCCTGATGTTGATCTGAATCAGCAGGAAGTGGATGTACATTTCAGTCAGAGTTTGAGGGATTTCTGCACTCAACTTTTCTTCCCGGAGCTTTTGAAGTACAGTGGATGAGATCCAGCAGAAGACGGGTATGTGGCACATGATGTGGAGGCTTCTTGCTCTTCTGATGTGTGAGATGATTCTGCTGGCTTGATGCTTGTCCCTGATTCTCTTCCTGAAATATTCCTCCTTCTGAGGCTCATTGAATCCCTGAATCTCTGTCAGACGGCTGATGTATTTGGAGGGGATCTGATTGGCTGCTGCTGGTCTGGAGGTGATCCAGATGAGAGCTGAGGGAAGCATCTCTCCTTTCATGAGCTTTGACATCAACACATCCACTGATGAAGTCTCAGTCACATCAGAAACTTCCTTTGACATCAACACATCCCCTGATGAAGTCTCAGTCACATCAGAAACTTCCTTTGGCATCAACACATCCACTGATGAAGTCTCAGTCACATCAGAAACTTCCTTTGGCATCAACACATCCTCTGATGAAGTCTCAGTCACATCAGAAACTTCCTTTGACATCAACACATCCACTGATGAAGTCTCAGTCACATCAGAAACTTCCTTAAGCATCAACACATCCACTGATGAAGTCTCAGTCACATCAGAAACTTCCTTTGGCATCAACACATCCACTGATGAAGTCTCAGTCACATCAGAAACTTCCTTGGCATCAACACATCCACTGATGAAGTCTCAGTCACATCAGAAACTTCCTTTGGCATCAACACATCCACTGATGAAGTCTCAGTCACATCAGAAACTTCCTTTGGCATCAACACATCCAACTGATGAAGTCTCAGTCACATCAGAAACTTCCTTTGGCATCAACACATCCACTGATGAAGTCTCAGTCACATCAGAAACTTCCTTTGGCATCAACACATCCACTGATGAATTCTCAGTCACATCAGAAACTTCCTTTGACATCAACACATCAACTGATGAAGTCTCAGTCACATCAGAAACTTCCTTTGGCATCAACACATCCACTGATGAAGTCTCAGTCACATCAGAAACTTCCTTTGACATCAACACATCAACTGATGAAGTCTCAGTCACATCAGAAACTTCCTTTGGCATCAACACATCCACTGATGAAGTCTCAGTCACATCAGAAACTTCCTTTGGCATCAACACATCCACTGATGAAGTCTCAGTCACATCAGAAACTTCCTTTGACATCAACACATCCACTGATGAAGTCTCAGTCACATCAGAAACTTCCTTTGACATCAACACATCCACTGATGAAGTCTCAGTCACATCAGAAACTTCCTTTGACATCAACACATCAACTGATGAAGTCTCAGTCACATCAGAAACTTCCTTTGACATCAACACATCAACTGATGAAGTCTCAGTCACATCAGAAACTTCCTTTGACATCAACACATCCACTGATGAAGTCTCAGTCACATCAGAAACTTCCTTTGGCATCAACACATCCACTGATGAAGTCTCAGTCACATCAGAAACTTCCTTTGGCATCAACACATCCACTGATGAAGTCTCAGTCACATCAGAAACTTCCTTTGACATCAACACATCCACTGATGAAGTCTCAGTCACATCAGAAACTTCCTTTGACATCAACACATCCACTGATGAAGTCTCAGTCACATCAGAAACTTCCTTTGACATCAACACATCCACTGATGAAGTCTCAGTCACATCAGAAACTTCCTTTGGCATCAACACATCCACTGATGAAGTCTCAGTCACATCAGAAACTTCCTTTGACATCAACACATCCACTGATGAAGTCTCAGTCACATCAGAAACTTCCTTTGGCATCAACACATCCACTGATGAAGTCTCAGTCACATCAGAAACTTCCTTGACATCAACACATCCACTGATGAAGTCTCAGTCACATCAGAAACTTCCTTTGACATCAACACATCCACTGATGAAGTCTCAGTCACATCAGAAACTTCCTTTGACATCAACACATCAACTGATGAAGTCTCAGTCACATCAGAAACTTCCTTTGACATCAACACATCCACTGATGAAGTCTCAGTCACATCAGAAACTTCCTTTGCATCAACACATCCATTGATGAAGTCTCAGTCACATCAGAAACTTCCTTTGGCATCAACACATCCACTGATGAAGTCTCAGTCACATCAGAAACTTCCTTAAGCATCAACACATCCACTGATGAATTCTCAGTCACATCAGAAACTTCCTTTGACATCAACACATCCACTGATGAAGTCTCAGTCACATCAGAAACTTCCTTTGACATCAACACATCCACTGATGAAGTCTCAGTCACATCAGAAACTTCCTTTGACATCAACACATCCCCTGATGAAGTCTAAGTCACACCAGAAACTTCCTTTGACATCAACACATCAACTGATGAAGTCTCAGTCACATCAGAAACTTCCTTTGACATCAACACATCCACTGATGAAGTCTCAGTCACATTAAAAACTTCCTTTGGCATCAACACATCCACTGATGAAGTCTCAGTCACACCAGAAACTTCCTTTGACATCAACACATCCCTGATGAAGTCTCAGTCACATCAGAAACTTCCTTTGGCATCAACACATCCACTGATGAAGTCTCAGTCACATCAGAAACTTCCTTTGGCATCAACACATCCACTGATGAAGTCTCAGTCACATCAGAAAGTTCCTTTGGCATCAACACATCCACTGATGAAGTCTCAGTCACATCAGAAACTTCCTTTGGCATCAACACATCCACTGATGAAGTCTCAGTCACATCAGAAACTTCCTTTGACATCAACACATCCACTGATGAAGTCTCAGTCACATCAGAAACTTCCTTTGACATCAACACATCAACTGATGAAGTCTCAGTCACATCAGAAACTTCCTTTGACATCAACACATCAACTGATGAAGTCTCAGTCACATCAGAAACTTCCTTTGGCATCAACACATCAACTGATGAAGTCTCAGTCACATCAGAAACTTCCTTTGACATCAACACATCCACTGATGAAGTCTCAGTCACATCAGAAACTTCCTTAAGCATCAACACATCCACTGATGAAGTCTCAGTCACATCAGAAACTTCCTTAAGCATCAACACATCCACTGATGAAGTCTCAGTCACATCAGAAACTTCCTTAAGCATCAACACATCCACTGATGAAGCCTCAGTCACATCAGAAACTTCCTGAGCGTCTGAAAAACTCAGTGTGATTCTGCTTTCATCCAGACCATCAAAGATGAACACAACTTTACACTCCTCATAAATCCTTGAGTCCAGATCTTGAAGTTCAGGATGAAAGTCCAGCAGAAGTCTGTGAAGACTGTACTGATGATCTCGGATCAAGTTCAGCTCTCGAAATGGAATCACAAACATGAAATCTACATCCTGATTGGCTCTACCCTCGGCCCAGTCCAGAATGAACTTCTGCACAGAGACGGTTTCCCGATTCCAGCGATGCCTTTAGTAAGAACAGTCTTGATCTGCTGTTTCTCCTCCTGGTTCAAAGATGTCATTGCAGTCGATTGGAGTGTCTTGTGAGTGTTGTGTTCTGGCTGTTTTCTCCATCTGTAAAACCTCATTTTCTTCATTCACTCCTCCTCTCTCTCCCTCTATGATGAAGAGCTGTGTGTATATCCTGTTCAGGAGGGCTTCATTCTCCTGGAGTTTCATTCCCTCAAATAATCTCTCATACTTGTTCTTCATGCTGGTTTTGTATCGGTCTTTGACACTCTGGAGCTCATCATTCATTGGTTGAGGAGAATCTCCAGTCTTATCATCTCTATCCACTCTGATCAATCAACAACAAAGAACAGGTTAAAAATATCCAAAATAAAGGATATACAAACTGGTACGGAAAGTATTCAGACCCACTTACATTTTTCACTCTTTGTTATATTGCAGCCATTAGCTAAAATAATTTAAGTTCATTTTATTTTTCTCATTAATGTACGCACAGGACCCCATATTGACAGAAAAACAGAATTGTTGACATTTTTGCATA
>CM040917.1:36326217-36338717 GCA_023029165.1 Gobiocypris rarus
TCAACTGGATCATCACTGAGGCTCTCACTGACCGTGGATCAGATCTAAGCTGCTGTGAGATCAACTGGATCAGCACTGAGGCTCTCACTGAGCGTGGATCAGATCTGAGCTGCTGTGAGATCAGCTGGATCAGCACTGGGGCTCTCACTGAGCGTGGATCAGATCTGAGCTGCTGTGAGATCAATTGGATCAGCACTGAGGCTCTCCGAGCGTGGATCAGATCTGAGCTGCTGTGAGATCAGCTGGATCAGCACTGGGGCTCTCACTGAGCGTGGATCAGATCTGAGCTGCTGTGAGATCAACTGGATCAGCACTGAGGCTCTCACTGAGCGTGGATCAGATCTGAGCCGCTGTGAGATCAACTGGATCAGCACTGGGGCTCTCACTGAGCGTGGATCAGATCTGAGCTGCTGTGAGATCAACTGGATCAGCACTGAGGCTCTCACTGAGCGTGGATCAGATCTGAGCTGCTGAGAGATCAACTGGATCAGCACTGAGGCTCTCACTGACCGTGGATCAGATCTGAGCTGCTGTGAGATCAACTGGATCAGCACTGGGGCTCTCACTGACCGTGGATCAGATCTGAGCTGCTGTGAGATCAACTGGATCAGCACTGGGGCTCTCACTGAGCGTGGATCAGATCTGAGCTGCTGTGAGATCAACTGGATCAGCACTGAGGCTCTCACTGAGCGTGGATCAGATCTGAGCTGCTGAGAGATCAACTGGATCAGCACTGAGGCTCTCACTGACCGTGGATCAGATCTGAGCTGCTGTGAGATCAACTGGATCAGCACTGAGCTCTCACTGACCGTGGATCAGATCTGAGCTGCTGAGATCAACTGGATCAGCACTGGGGCTCTCACTGAGCGTGGATCAGATCTGAGCTGCTGTGAGATCAACTGGATCATCACTGAGGCTCTCACTGACCGTGGATCAGATCTGAGCTGCTGTGAGATCAACTGGATCAGCACTGAGGCTCTCACTGAGCGTGGATCAGATCTGAGCTGCTGAGAGATCAACTGGATCAGCACTGAGGCTCTCACTGAGCGTGGATCAGATCTGAGCTGCTGTGAGATCAGCTGGATCAGCACTGGGGCTCTCACTGAGCGTGGATCAGATCTGAGCTGCTGTGAGATCAACTGGATCAGCACTGAGGCTCTCACTGAGCGTGGATCAGATCTGAGCTGCTGTGAGATCAGCTGGATCAGCACTGAGGCTCTCACTGAGAGTGGATCAGATCTGAGCCGCTGTGAGATCAACTGGATCAGCACTGAGGCTCTCACTGACCGTGGATCAGATCTGAGCTGCTGTGAGATCAACTGGATCAGCACTGAGGCTCTCACTGAGCGTGGATCAGATCTGAGCTGCTGAGAGATCAACTGGATCAGCACTGAGGCTCTCACTGAGCGTGGATCAGATCTGAGCTGCTGTGAGATCAGCTGGATCAGCACTGGGGCTCTCACTGACCGTGGATCAGATCTGAGCTGCTGTGAGATCAACTGGATCAGCACTGAGGCTCTCACTGAGCGTGGATCAGATCTGAGCTGCTGTGAGATCAGCTGGATCAGCACTGAGGCTCTCACTGAGAGTGGATCAGATCTGAGCTGCTGTGAGATCAACTGGATCAGCACTGAGGCTCTCACTGACCGTGGATCAGATCTGAGCTGCTGTGAGATCAACTGGATCAGCACTGAGGCTCTCACTGACCGTGGATCAGATCTGAGCTGCTGTGAGATCAACTGGATCAGGACTGGGGCTCTCACTGACCGTGGATCAGATCTGAGCTGCTGTGAGATCAACTGGATCAGCACTGAGGCTCTCACTGACCGTGGATCAGATCTGAGCCGCTGTGAGATCAGCTGGATCAGCACTGAGGCTCTCACTGAGCGTGATTTAAGCACTAATAATAACCCCTGAAAGCTGAAACAGTTGTTCTCCCTGCACAATGAGCTTCAATGCATTCATTAAACAAACAGTGCATTCAAAATTCACTACCAATCTAGTTCACTTAAGTCTTATTATTCCAGCACATTCATTCTTTTATGTGTAAAATATGTGCCGGTACTCCTAATGTTAGCATATTATATTAAGTCAGATTATAATACCTCACCATCTCTGAGGCCAGCAGTCCTGACTCTACAGATACCCCAGCCGTCTGAAGTCATGTCAGGATCGCTGTGAAAGCTCCAGAGAACTCTAAGAAAGAGATTCATCTGAATATTAATATCATTATTAGAAAGAGACAAGAGTGAGAGAGAGAAACTGCTGAGAAAATATTGCATAGTTATGCAACAATGATATTGTACCTCTTTTATTTTACTTTTCTCTTCTTAAGTTTGCACACTATTTATTTATTTAGTTTGCATAAATGTGTAAAGTCCAAATCAGAACTCTACTTCCGTGTGATAATGAAGCTGATCTTACTTGAAGAATGAACTGGCATAGAGTTAGAACCGTCTCTAAAGTTACACACATTGGTATAAACATTTCTAACTTCAATAGCATTTGAACGGAATGACTTTGAAGATAAGATTGTGTATTTCAGAAATGTCCTTCTGACTGAAATTGCTATGGTTAGCAAACAGATCAGATAGGACTCTAAAGTGAAGATGTTTCTGTGATACACCCCCTGAAGATCAACACCCCCTACATGCATCACAACTCCATAAAATGACCATTAAACTGTAAAGATTGAGTTTAATATGATCACAGAAAACACTGCACAATAATATGACATGATATCAGAAGCTGATGAGTGAACTTACCGTCATGTGATATTTATGACCGTCTTTAACTCTTGGAAATGAGACTTCCCATCTCGTCAGACTCGAGTCTTTACTTTCGGTTTGGACCATAGACAGTAAATGAATCTGGACGCAGTGTCCGTGACGTCACCCGTAGGTCGAGCTGGCCGCTGGTGCGAGATTTCGGTTTCGGTGGGCGGGGCTCTAATGAATATTCATGAGTTTCCCGGATATGCGTGTGAAACTGAGAATTTCACGCACATTTGTTACTCAGCATGTTTAATGGATTATCTAAAATAATAATCCATTAATTTATGATTAACTACAACCATTTATCGTTTCAGAAGAGTTTTTTTTATTATTATTATTTGCATGTTTTGTCATGAGCTGAGGCGATACTAAAGTGTGAGGTGAAAGTATCCTGAAGAACCGCGCCATGTTTTTAAATAGTTTGTCCAGAGATCGCGTGATATACCCATTACTATTATGGCAACTCGGAAGAATACGCCGTGGCCAAACGAGGAGGTGCAGACTTTCCTGTTCGGTTGGCGGGAGTGTGTCGCGTAGAAGGTACGACCAGGTACCATTGTGGAGGTACTATCTGTAATGGAAAACGGAGCGTAAAGCGGGTCGAGTCGAGCTGGTACTGGTAATGGAAAAGCGCCATTAGTTGTTCCATTTAGAAGAGGAACTTCAGCACTGCAAAAACAAATCATGACTGGCAGATTCAGGAAGTATGTCACTGTGCGGTGATATATCACACCTGATGACTTGCACGAGTAGTGTGTTTAGGAGCGGAGCAGGCCTGGTCAGCCCTCGAGGGGTAAATGGACTGCATTTATAAAGCTCTTTCAACAGACCCATGGCTTTACACCTTGCCTCACATTCACCCACTCTCTCATTCCCGTGCAAGGAGCCGTCCAGCTCGTCGGGGGTCTTGCTCAGGTGTCTGCCTCATGGACACCTCCACACTTGGTCAGATGTGCCGGTCCTAGAAAGCTCCACTCCACCTGGATCTCTTTAAAGGAGTGTGGGAATAAGGCACCTGCGGGTCATGTCCCAATGCTCCTTCACTCTCTAGCTACGCTGCTCCCAGTCCACCGGCACTTCTTCCGATGTGGCTGAGAGCATTGCCTGATCTAGTCCTGAGGAGCTAGATGTGACGGAGCTGAGATGGATGTTTAGTCCAGCCCGTCTCCTCCCTCATGACCCGCGCTACGACCACACTTCAAACAGACTAACCGGCGGAGCAGGAGGAATCTGCCACTGGCTGATGGGATTCCTCACGGATCATAAACATTTCACTCTGATGAGCTGTCCATTCCTTCCGGATCTCCATGATGAAGTGCCAAGATGGTGGGAGAGGCGGTGTTCGGCTTGTGTTCAAGTCCTAGACACGTATTCGAATGTGAAGGGGCTGGTTGAACACAGCTATGTGAGGATGTCCCAGATTAAAGATCCGCTTGGGATCTGTCTCTCTCCTGCTGTGACATCCTCATGGAAGGCTCTGGTCTTGCCAGCGCACTCTACACACCATGTCGGTGTTGCTAACCCACCAGGCTGATTTACTGAAGGATCAGGTCCAGATGCAGCTTGCAGACCTTGTCCTCCATGCCACCAAACACACGGCTACAGGAGCGGCATCGATGGCTTAACCTCCCAGGACTCGAGGGAAAGGACAAAACATTTCTCCTGATTCCCTTCAGCTTCTGGACCGCTGTTGAGATTTGAGTTTAGGGAGGTGAGGATCAAGCCAGCAGCATTCGCAGCATACACACCAGCGGCGTTACTCTCCTGACTGCTTTGTTGGACAAACAGGCGGATTCAGTGTTGGGATTGGTCAGATTACCTGTCCATCAAACTCCCAGTGAAGGGTGAAATGTTCCTTGTTCGTTCCCAGCCTCGCTCTCCCTGTAATCACGTACCGTCAGGTTTTGTCTCAAGACACACACCAGTGATGTTTTATTTCTAGGGCATGTTTATAAAAGCCACTTTAACATCCTGACTGACCCAAAACCTAATCTAAGCCCTGTCTGACTCCAGGCCAATATGTAAAATACTAAACTGTCACATTAACATTTTAATATTTGCTGAGATGCAAAGTCCCAGAGCAGTTGCTGGATTTGACTATTGAAATTACAGTAACTTCTCACCGTGTGCTTGAACAAATCACAACTTCAGTGGATTAAAATCCACCCAATCAGCACACACTTGGCCTAAGGCCCCGCCTCCAGACAGTATTAATGAGTCTGGGCTTTGTGTCTTCAGACCCGAGACTGAACCGGGAGACGGGACTGGACCGCAGTGTGTTTGAGCTCTTATTCTCTCAATATGGTTGATGCATTTTGTGGCACTTGGAAACTGGTGGACAGCCAGAACTTTGATGAATACATGAAAGCACTGGGTAGGTCAGGATAAGCTGTTTTTGATCAGTCAGTCATATTCTGTGTGGTCTCTATAATCGTTGTGTGCTGTCTGTGATGTTTCCTGATGTGTTTGTTCCACAGGTGTTGATTCTGCCATCAGGGAAGGAGGAAATGCTGCCAAACCCAGGAATGTCTTCAGACGTGAGGGGGACAGACTCGTCCTGGAGAGACTGCTGACCGACGTCAAAGTCCCCGAGATCTCCTTCAGACTGGGATAGGAGTTTGAGGAAAGCACCGCGGACAACAGACGCGTGAAGGTTTGAGTTTCTTCACTTCTGGCATCAGTTTCTGAAGCACTTTGGGCAGGTTATGTCTCTTTACCCTGCATGATCTCTCTCTTCAGTCCATTGTCACCTTGGACGGAGGAAACCTTGTCCAGGTTCAGAGATGGGACGGCAAGGAGACGACGTTCATCAGAGAAATCAAGGCTGGTCAAATGATTATGGTAAGCAGCATTAATGTTTTATGATGCGTGATGCTGAATGTTCCTGAATATCCTCTCCTGTCCTTGCCGTCTCCAGACCTTGATCTTCGAGGGTGTGCAGGCGGTCCGCACATACGACAGGGAATACCCTGATGGATGCGTGGCTGGTGTTGGGATTCATGTGAACGCTGCAGAGCTTCAGTCAATGCTCATGGACTGGAGAACTGAAGCCTCTCTATCAAACTCAATAAAACACACACTGATCAAACGCTGATTCTGTATTACTGTCTTATGCAACGCTTCCTGATTTTTTGTCTCTCGATCAGTGCAGTGTGGCAGAATATCTGTGCTGTATAACACACACTCAAACACACACAGTGACGAGCGATAGACCGATGATGCTGTACGTCGGAGAAGGAGAGAAGGGTTTATCAGCTCTGGATGCAGGATATACTTCACTATAATCTCCCATTAGGAACAACACACATCACAGAAAATCATTTAAATACTCATGTCACTGATCTTCATTTATTGTATGCAATTTATTTGAAATGCATTTATAAAAAGTCCTTACAGTTTAAATTTTTTTTCCCAAAATGTTTCCCAAAAATAAAACTGAGCAGCGCTGACGACACATTTCTGTGCGAGTGTGTGTGTCGGTACGGTACGGTATGTGTGTGTGTGAGTGAGCATGTGCTGTCCGAACATAAAACCTGGAAATAATGTGTGATCTTCATCCCATGGTTTCCTCAGTATCGCTGTAAGGACCGCTGAACTAACTGAAATCATGTGGTGGAGTGATATGAAACTAATGCGGTCAAAACCTGCTGGAACTACTTTATTGTGCTGCCCTGAAAATAACTGCACACCATAGAACGTCCATCAGCCAATCAGCTCCAAGCATCGACAGCCTGTAGTTTACTCAATATTAATGTGTTGTTTATGGACTGAACCTTCGCTCATAAACATCAGTGATGTCAGTAATGTGTGAAACTACATGTCAAGGACTGAGTTCTCTCAACACATTTACATTCCCTGAGAAACTTTACAGTCAAAACCATTGGGATATTTCCATATGGGAATAATATGAGAGCAGATGCAGAGTTTCCCGTGGGAACGCAACCCTTTACGGAGCCCCTAAAGGGACATGATTCTGTATTATATTCTATATTCAGCATAACAGCAGTTTACACACTCTTCTGCTCTCTAAAGGTGTTTTCCCTTCAGTGATGGTGTCTCATATTCCTCAGGTGTGATCACTGTCCAGATCGCAGGTCAAGCAGGAGCGCATGACTAATGATTAAAAGACTGTGTGTGTGTGTGTGTGTGTGTGTGTGTGTGTGTGTGTGTGTGTGTGTGAGAAAGTCAAACAGAAGATAAATGTGTGCATTGCTCTCTCACGATCAGAGAGTCAGTTTATTCCTGTTGTGGCAGCTGGACATGTGGCATTGTGTCACGGGGAGAGAGTGTGTGTGTGTGTGTGGGAGGAGGTGTGGCATGTGTGTGTGCGGGAGGAGGTGTGTGTGTGTGTGTGCGGGAGGAGGTGTGTGTGTGTGTGTGCGGGAGGAGGTGTGTGTGTGTGTGCGGAGGAGGTGTGTGTGTGTGTGTGTGTGTGTGTGTGCGGGAGGAGGTGTGTGTGTCCGTCACTCGTCTGTCCGGGGTGTTTTGGCCTCCGTGCTCTCGGCCGGCTCCGCTCCTCTCCTCTTCCTCAGGCCCTTCATCTTGCGCGTCTGTAGTTTGTCCAGGTTCTGCTTCTTACGTGTCTGTGGCCCAACCTCGTGCCGAAGGCATCAAACATCATTTATCATACATCATCAAACTGTAAAATATATGTGTGTGTGAGAGCGTGCGAGTGTGTGCAGGGGTTAAAGTGAAAATAAATCCTGTGCCTGAACTGTTTAACTGTGGGGGCTTTTGGTGCAAAAAAGTTTTTACGCTCGCATAAGGTGGTTTTTCAGGCAATTCACAAAGTACATTTTCGCAAAACTGCAACGGAGACAGTTTGGCATGTACAGGTCACCTGCTGGACGGCACTGGTGCTCCTCAGGGACTAGCCTACATATTTTTTCCACTCAATTGTTTTTTTTTCGTAATAACGAGATATGCCGTAAAAACTGCATATTTTTCTCGTTAAAACTACATATTCTGTCATAATAAGGATATGTTCTATTGTGATGTGTACAAAAATAAGCCTTTATCCACATTAAAAATAAAAAAGTATAAAAGTAGGCCTATAAAGTAGCCTATATCAGTCTGGCGACTAAACAAAACAAAAAAAATGACTAGCCAATGGCGATTCTATTACCAAGGTTTGCATAGAAGGTTGTGCTCACGTTTCATAATCAACATATGAAATTAAAAAAATAATAATATTATAGGCTAATAGTTAAACATAACGAACTACGTTTTCTACAACCCTCTGTCTGACGAAAGCGCCAGCCCAACGCATTGCAAATTTTTTCCATTATGACAACTCAAAATGCTCCGTCATTTTTATCCATACAGAGACATAATTATAAACTATAAACTGTCTACTTTTATTTCTGTAGGCCTAGACTCTCAATAACAAGGGCCGTGGATTCATGGGACGGATTATTCTGCATGCGCTCCAAATCCAAACATTCTTCATTTCAAAAATGTATTTTGTTTATTTAACGCAAAGTTTTTCATTTAAAAAGCATTTCTAAATTCGGGTTTTATTTTCAACAAGCGAAATTTCAAGCCAAAATAACGAAATGGTAAAAAAAAAAACCCTTGAGTTACCACCATGCAAATACACACATTGTGTTCTTTTATTCTTGATTAACACGCCTATGTCTCCTTCCATTACATGATGGCAAAAACTGAAAGACTCAGGAGGAGTTTCTTTCCCCAGGCCATCAGACTCCTGAACTCAGTCACGTGACTGCACTTCCCCCGCACACACATAAACATCCGGTTTTAATATATATATATCTATTTTATGTTAACCAGTTAGTTATTTATTTTATCTTTTACTTGATTACTTATAATTCTATGTTGAGTACTTTTTATTCTATTTCTATTTTAATTTCCTCCTTGTGTTTCTTGTAACTGTTATTTGCACTGTCTATGGAGCGGACCTGTTTACATTTCACTGCCAGTTATATATTCTGTATATAATTGTGTATGTGACAAATAAAACTCTTGAATCTTGAATGGCTATTGCGGTGGCTGGGATACACATAAACCCATCAATTTACGTGGCATAATTTTCTAAAGACTTCTCACACAAAAAAAACGTTTTAGTCGCATAACATCTGGAAACGCGATCATTTCGCAATAGTTTTTTATCGACATTTAGAAAATATCGCAAAAGTTTTGTGCAAATATGTAATGGCTTTAGACACCGGTGTGTCAGCTGTAACAGCGTTCCTCCCGGGGAAGTTTGACTGCAGCGGCTCTATGAGCGGGGTCATGACGCGCGAGCACTGACGCTGCTAGCATAGAGTAGCTTCCCTCCAGCAAAACGTGCAGAAACAAGCACCGCTCGTCGTCTCTACCTTTTCCATAATCCACAGAGCCATTTATTTCTGAGTCCTGTCTCTATGTGTAGGACATCACCCCAGCATGACGTATGGACCTCACACAGTGTAGCCAGGACCCGCCCTGCACTGCTTCTGATAGGCTTGTAGCGTTAGTTAGAGCTGCGTTCCTCTCATATGATTGGTAGGTGAAATCAATTCACTCGAAAATATTAAACCGCGTTTTAATAATAAAAAAATCCTCAGGACCGCACGCGGAGATCCCGCAGGGTGCCGGTAAGCCCTGTGTGTGTGAGTGAGAGCATGTCAGTGTGTGTGTGTGTGTGTGTGAGAGAGAGAATGCATGTGTGTGTGTTTGTTTGTGTGTGTGTGTGTGTGTGTGATAGAGAGAGGATGCATGTGTGTGTGTGTGTGAGAGAGAGAATGCATGTGTGTGTGTTTGTTTGTGTGTGTGAGAGAGAGAATGGATGTGTGTGTGTGTGTGTGTGTGTGTGTGTGTGATAGAGAGAGGATGCATGTGTGTGTGTGAGAGAGATAATGCATGTGTGTGTGTGATAGAGAGAGGATGCATGTGTGTGTGAGAGAGAGAATGCATGTGTGTGTGTGTGATAATCAATCAATCAATCAACTTTATTTATATAGCGCTTTTACAATGACGATTGTTTCAAAGCAGCTTCACAGTGTTAAACAGGACAACATTGCAACAAAATTTGATTTGGCTAGTTTAATTTGGATAGTTTATAGAATTATATATGACCAAATTAATAAATTCTATTTGTATATTTAGTTGAGTAACTTGGATCATAATTTGAGTGTCCCCAACTGAGCAAGCCAAGCCAAAGGCGACAGTGGCAAGGAACCAAAACTCCATCAGGGCATGATGGAGAAAAATAAACCTTAGGAGAAACCAGACTCAGTCGGGGTGCCAGTTCTCCTCTGGCCTATTATTAACAGTGTATAATTATTACTCTGGCAACCTTGCAGGTCATAAATCATATTAGATAGGAATATTCGAAATTTTGGGTATGGCCTTGCGAGGCGGGCTCATTTAGGATGGCGTCGATTACACAGAATATGAATACTTGAAAGATCGGAGTTATTGCGCGGAGGCGGGTTAATTGAGGATGACGTTCGGTGAGCGAATTCAGAGGAGACACTAATGGACACGGTCTCAGCAGACACTCCAGGATGAGCTGGTCATGTCAGATGCAGGTCCACCATCCGATCCGGACACGGCCTGGATCCGGCCGACTGCAGTAAACCTCGGGATAAACAGAGGACTAACATTAGTGTGGATGCCACTCTTTTTATGATGTAACGAGTACATCAGGTGTTATGGGAAGTGTTCGGTTCCGGCTGACCTAGTTAATGCAGCCTAACAATCAGTCATTTGATTTGAATAAGAAAGTTAAAAATGTTCTATGTGTATGCCATAGTAAAGAGATGTGTTTTTAGTCTAGATTTAAACTGACAGAGTGTGTCTGCTTCCCGAACAATGCTAGGAAGACTGTTCCAGAGTTTAGGTGCTAAATAGGAAAAGGATCGACCGCCTGCAGTTGATTTAGATATTCTAGGTATTTTCAACTGGCCAGAGTTTAGAGACCGCAATTGGCGTGATGGAGTATATTGCGTTAAGAGCTCGCTTAAGTACTGGGGAGCTAAACCATTTATTGCTTTATAAGTAATAAGCAAGATTTTAAAATTTATCACGATGTTTAATAGGGAGCCAGTGCAGTGTTGACAGAACTGGACTAATATGATCGTACTTCCTGGTTCTAGTAAGAACTCGAGCTGCTGCGTTTTGGACCAGCTGGAGTTTATTTATTATTAGGCGAGCAGGGCAACCACCCAGTAGAGCATTACAATAATCTAGCCTTGAGCTCATGAGCATGTACTAGTTGTTCAGCATTTTGCATTGAAAGCATGTAGCGTAATTTAGATATATTTTTAAGATGGTAGAATGCAGTTTTACAGATGCTAGAAACATGGCTTTCAAATGAAAGATTGGTATCAAAGAGCACACCCAGGTTCCTCACTGGCAGCGAGGACTTGACAGAGCAGCCATCGAGGTTAGACAGTATTCTAGGCACTACTTGTGGAGCTTTTCTGTCAATAATTAAAAATTCAGTTTTATCTGAATTAAGTTGCAGAAATTACTATTCATCCAATTTTTAATATCAGCTATGCATTCCGTTAATCTTGTGAATTGGTAAGTTTCGTCAGGGTGTGAAGAAATATAGAGCTGAGTATCATCAGCATAACAATGAAAATTAACGCCATGCTTCCTAATGATATCTCCCAGTGGTAGCATATACAGGGTGAAAAGCAACGGTCCTAACACTGAGCCTTGCGGTACTCCATACTGAACTTGTGATCGGTGTGACATCTCTTCATTTACTGCTACAAACTGATAGCGGTCAGATAAGTAAGATTTAAACCATGCCAATGCAGTTCCACTAATGCCAACATAATTTTGAGTCTATTCAAAAGAATATTGTGATCGATAGTATCGAATGCAGCGCTAAGATCGAGTAACACTAATGAGAGATACAACCACGATCAGATGATAAGAGTAAATCATTTGTAACTCTAATTAGAGCAGTCTCAGTACTATGATACGGTCTAAATCCTGACTGGAAATCCTCACATATACAATTTCTTTCTAAAAGGAACATAATTGTGAAGACACTGCCTTTTCTAATATTTTTGATAGAAGCGGTAGATTCGAGATTAGTCTGTAATTGACTAATTCTTTAGGATCAAGTTGCGGTTTTTAATAAGTGGTTTAATTACAGCCAACTTAAAAGTTTTGGAACATATCCTAATGTCAAGGATGAATTAATAATATTAAGCAGAGGATCTATGACCTCTGGAAGCATCTCTTTTAATAGCCTAGTCGGTATAGGGTCAAGCATACATGTTGTTGATTTTGATGATTTGACAAGTTTAGCCAATTCTTCTCCTCCTATAGCAGTGAATGAGTGTAATTTTTCCTCAGTGAGACTACAATGTTCTGTCTGAAGTGATACTGTAGTAGGCGGCTGCATGGTTATAATTTTATTCCTAATGTTATCAATCTTACTAGTAAAGAAGTTCATAAAGTCATTACTGCTGTGTTGTTTACAAGCGTCAGAAGTTGAAGCTTTATCCTTTGTTAATTTAGCCACTGTATCGAATAAATACCTAGGGTTGTGTTTGTTTTCTTCTAAAAGAGTTGAGAAATAAGCAGATCTAGCAGTTTTATGGCCTTTCTGTATGCAATCATGCTCTCTTTCCACAAATTGAAAAACCTCCAGTTTTGTTTTCTTCCAGCTACGCTCCATTTTTCTGGCTGCTGTTTTAAGGGCCCGAGTGTGCTCGTTGTACCAGCGTTGGATTATTTGCTTTAATCTTCTTTAAGCGC
>CM040917.1:36348717-36376217 GCA_023029165.1 Gobiocypris rarus
GCGTTACTGCTCTCAGATGTAGGCGTTACGGCTCTCAGATGTAGGCGTTACGGCTCTCAGATGTGGAAGCGTTACGGCTCTCAGATGTAGGCGTTACGGCTCTCAGATGTGAGCGTTACGGCTCTCAGATGTAGGCGTTACGGCTCTCAGATGTAGGCGTTACGGCTCTCAGGCGGGCGTTACTGCTCTCAGGCGTGGAAGCGTTACGGCTCTCAGGCGTGGAAGCGTTACGGCTCTCAGATGTGGAAGCGTTACGGCTCTCAGATGTGGAAGCGTTACGGCTCTCAGGCGTGGAAGCGTTACGGCTCTCAGATGTGGGCGTTACTGCTCTCAGATGTGTAGGCGTTACGGCTCTCAGACGTGGAAGCGTTACGGCTCTCAGATGTGGAAGCGTTACGGCTCTCAGGCGTGGAAGCGTTACTGCTCTCAGATGTAGGCGTTACGGCTCTCAGATGTAGGCGTTACGGCTCTCAGATGTGGAAGCGTTACGGCTCTCAGATGTGGGCGTTACGGCTCTCAGATGTAGGCGTTACGGCTCAGATGTGGGCGTTACGGCTCTCAGATGTAGGCGTTACGGCTCTCAGATGTGGAAGCGTTACGGCTCAGATGTAGGCGTTACGGCTCTCAGATGTAGGCGTTACGGCTCTCAGATGTAGGCGTTACGGCTCTCAGATGTGGAAGCGTTACGGCTCTCAGATGTGGAAGCGTTACGGCTCTCAGATGTGGAAGCGTTACGGCTCAGATGTGGAAGCGTTACGGCTCTCAGATGTGGGCGTTACGGCTCAGATGTGGGCGTTACGGCTCAGATGTGGGCGTTACGGCTCTCAGATGTGGAAGCGTTACGGCTCTCAGATGTGGAAGCGTTACGGCTCTCAGATGTGGAAGCGTTACGGCTCTCAGATGTGGAAGTGATCAGGCACGAGATGGCAGCACAAGCAGTTTAGAAGTCATATTTATTGTAAAAAGGTCCAGACATTACCCAGTTCAGACACTGATGGGGATCATTCAAGACAAACACATGGAGCAACACATTGAGCCTTAAACACTGATCACACGACCGGATCCGGATCTGGAAGTGAACCGGAGCAAACCTCACAGGCGGGATAGGCGGAGGGGCTTCAGGACCCACAATCCATCCACACGCAGCTCAGACCACACACAACCACGTGAACACACAGGAGGAAACACACGTGAAGTGAGATACAAATAACTGCAATCCTGCTCAGCAAAACACACACACACACACACACACGTGTCAGAGGAACAGCTGAGGAACTGCATATGGAGGAAGTGATGCATCGCTGAAGCTCCTGGCGTCGAGTCCGATGGGATCCGGATTTTTATCAGCCTCATGAAGAGCATACAGCACACTAATATCTCATAGATTAACACACATATATACTGTATATTTATATATAGATTTACATTTTAGATTTGATTAGATTATAATTATTTAATATAAAGAGACGGACAGTCTGATTGATGCAATCAGTACACACACACACACACACAGCTTAAAAGGGTGTTTTCTCTTGGAAACCTCAGTTAAAACACAAGTCCTGAGACTCTTGGCACGGTCAGAGAGTGTTAAAGCGTCTCAGAAGCACTTCCTGAAGACGATCTGCGAGCCGAACTCCTCGTACTCCTCCGCACTGATCCAGGCTCCGCTGAGTCCGGTCCGGCTGGCCAGCGCTGCTCCGCCGCTCCACACGGAGAAGTCCCGCTCCGGCGGGCTGACCACCCGCACACACAGATCTGCCGGACACATGCGTCCGATCTCCTGCCGCAGACGCTCGGGGAGGCCCGGGAGCAGTGTGTTCCCGCCTGCACACATCACATGTTACAGCTCCTGGCCTGTGATTGGCCAGTGCAGGTGTGATGCGCTCAACCGTACCTGACAGGAGGATGTTTCCCACGAAACTGCGCCGGAGGTCGATGTCAGACTGCAGGACGGACTTGAAGACGCTCTCGTGCATCCCATAATGATCTCGTCCAATCAGCTCCGGCCTGAAGAGGATCTCCGGTGCCCTGCGATGAGACCGTGAGAGCATCAATCATGAGTCATGTGACACGTGCATAAAGACTGTATAAAGTATACCTGGAGTGATTGAACACTTAAGTGCACATGCCAACGATTCTGATTCTACAGTGACCTCAACACACACACACACGGTGAGTTACCGGAAGCGCTCGGAGGTCAGCGGGACGACCCGTCCATCAGGGAGTGTGTAGAGCACTTCTGAGGCTGACCCCGCACTCTTCAGCTCGGCTTCGAAATCCAGAGCCACACGGCAGCAGCTCTCCTTCATCTCACGCACGATCTCCAGCTCTGCTGACGTCCGCATGCACACACCCTGCTCCTGCAGCAGCTACACACACACACACACACACTAATGTGGATTATTCCCCATATTCTCCATTGTTGCAGCTTCACTCTTCCCAGTCTGTCAGTAACGCTCTGCTGTCTCTATGAAGCCCCTCCTTCTGAACAGCACACTGTGCTCTGATTGGTCTGCTGGAGCGGTGTGTTGTGATTGGTGTTTGGGTAATGCCCGCCCCTTACCATAACCATCAGTCTCAACACATGACTAACTCAACCAGGCCCCCGAGTGTGAGATGTGTGTTTGAGTGTCTGTGTGTGTGTTTGTGTGCTTGAGTGTCTGTGTGTTTTGAGTGTGTGTGTAACCCCTCCTGTTCGAACCACCCCGCTCCAAGCGGGACTCAAACCCGGGTCCGCTAACAAGGAGGCTAAAGGCTGCAACCTCTAGTGTCAGTCACTAGAGCGTCTCTTGAGATCAGAGGAGGAGGTTTACTCACACAGTGACTGCTAGCTGGCCTCCGTTACATGTGCGCAAGTGAGTGTGAGATGCGTGTGGTGAGTGTGAGATGCGTGTGGTGAGTGTGAGATGCGTGTGGTGAGTGTGAGATGCGTGTGGTTGAGTGTGAGATGCGTTTGAGTGTGAGATGTGTTTGAGTGTGAGATGCGTTTGAGTGTGAGATGTGTTTGAGTGTGAGATGTGTTTGAGTGTGAGATGTGTTTGAGTGTGTCACGTGTGTGTGATGTGTGAGTGTGTACCTTCTGCAGCTGCAGGGTGGCGTCTGCTCGGCGAGGCTGAACCGCTGTACAGCGTGAGAGACAATAACCCTCAAACACAGGAACACTGTGACTGACGCCGTCTCCAGAGTCCAGCACCACACCTGCACACACACACACACACACACACACACACACACACACACACACACACACACACACACACACACACACACACACACACACACACACACACACACACACACACACACACACACACACACACACACACACACACACACACACACACACACACACACACACACACACGTTCAGATGGCTCAGACCCTAATAAAGTGAGTGTGACATTTTATAAGGGTTCTGATGATCAGCATGATCTCCTGCTCAACTGTGACAGAGAAAAGACTCTGTGTGGTGTGGGATGTGTGAGTGTGTGGTGTGGTGTGGGATGTGTGAGTGTGTGGTGTGGTGTGGGATGTGTGAGTGTGTGGTGTGGTGTGGGATGTGTGAGTGAGTGAGTGAGTGAGTGAGTGGTGGTGAGTGGTGAGTGGTGAGTGGTGGTGGTGGTGAGTGAGTGGTGAGTGAGTGAGTGAGTGGTGGTGAGTGGTGGTGGTGAGTGAGTGGTGAGTGGTGAGTGGTGAGTGGTGGTGGTGAGTGGTGAGTGAGTGGTGAGTGAGTGAGTGGTGGTGAGTGGTGAGTGGTGAGTGAGTGTGTGTGAGTGAGTGGTGAGTGGTGAGTGGTGGTGGTGAGTGAGTGAGTGGTGGTGGTGAGTGGTGAGTGGTGTGGTGAGGTGGTGAGTGAGTGTGAGAGAGAGAGTGGTGTGTGTGGTGAGTGTGTGTAGTGTGAGTGGTGAGTGTGTGGTGTGTGAGGTGAGTGAGTGAGAGTGTGTGAGTGTGTGTAGTGTGTGTGTGAGAGAGAGAGTGGTGTGTGTGTAGTGTGAGTGTGGTGAGTGAGTGAGTGTGTGTGTGAGAGAGTGGTGTGTGTGTAGTGTGAGTGTGGTGAGTGTGTGTAGTGAGTGTGTGTGGTGTGTGTGAGTGTGTGTAGTGTGAGTGTGGTGAGTGTGTGTAGTGTAGTGTGTGTGAGAGAGAGAGTGGTGTGTGTGTGTGTGTGTGTGTGTGGTGTGTGTGAGAGAGAGTGGTGTGTGAGAGAGTGGTGTGTGGTGAGTGTGTGTAGTGTGGTGGTGGTGGTGAGTGAGTGGTGAGTGAGTGGTGGTGGTGGAGTGGTGGTGTGGTGAGTGAGTGTGAGTGGTGGTGTGGAGAGTGAGAGTGAGGTGTGTGTGTGTGTGAGTGAGAGTGTGTGAGTGTGTGTGTGTGTGAGAGAGAGTGGTGTGTGGTGAGTGTGTATAGTGTGAGTGTGTGTGAGAGAGTGGTGTGTGTTGAGTGTGTGTGTAGTGTGAGTGTGTGTGTGTGTGTGGTGAGTGTGTGTAGTGTGAGTGTGTGTGGTGTGTGTGTGGTGTGTGAGGTGAGTGAGTGAGTTAGTGAGTGTGTGTGTAGTGTGTGTGTAGTGTGAGTGTGTGTGTGTGAGAGAGAGAGAGTGGTGTGTGTAGTGTGTGTGTAGTGTGAGTGTGAGTGTGTGTAGTGTGAGTGGTGAGTGTGTGTAGTGTGAGTGTGAGTGTGTGTGTGTGTGTGAGAGAGAGAGTGGTGTGTGTAGTGTGTGTGTAGTGTGAGTGTGTGTGTGTGTGTGTGTGTGTGAGTGAGTGAGTGAGTGAGTGAGTGTGTGTGTGAGTGAGTGTGTGTGAGTGTGTGTAGTCTGCGTGTGTGAGAGAGAGTGGTGTGTGTTGAGTGAGTGTGAGTGTGTGTGTGTGTGTGTGTGTAGTGTGTGTGTGAGTGAGTAGCAGCAGTAATGATCCGCTGTGAGCAGGACAGACTGACCGGTGGTGCGTCCCGAGGCGTAGAGCGCCAGCACCGGCTGCAGGGCCACAAACACCAGCGGGACACTGAAGGCCTCGAACATCAGCTCCACCGCACGCTGCCGGTTCTGCGCCGGGTTCATGGGGGCTTCGGTCAGCAGCACCGGATGATCCTCGGGACTCACGGACAGCTGCTGGAACACATGGTGCCAGATCTACAGCACAGACAGAGAGGACACAGCAGCTCTGATGAACCCTGAACTCTGCAGTCCACACACACCTTCAGCACGGCACGCTCACTGACCCCTTCCCATGTAACCGCACTCGGCATTACTGAAGCGGATGAGAAACCCCATGTGATGCGGGAGTGTGTAGCGTTTACATAAAGGCTTTCTGTCCAGCTGATCCATCAATCTGATTACACACAGATTACCTGAGCGTATGTGAACCACTGCACACACACACACACACACACACACACTCACACTCACTCACACTCACTCACACTCACTCACACTCACTCACACTCACTCACACTCACTCACTCACTCACTCACACTCACTCACACTCACTCACACTCACTCACACTCACACACACTCACTCACACACACACACACACACACACACACACACACACACACACACACACACACACACACAGAGCTGTTTCAATAGGAATCTACACACACGTGACCATCATCTATACAGCGCTTTCACAGTGAAATGTTCTAGAGAAAAGTCCAGCTGAAGTCAGTTTGATTGATTCATTACCATTGTAATAATCATTGTCACGCCAACATCACCGGCGCTAGAGAACACACCCCGAAAGAGGTTTAGAGAGAGAGTTTTAAAAAACAATACAGTTATCATTTGCGTGTGAACGTGAATCTGTGAGAGTGGTGATGGCATATGAGCGCGCTTGAGGACGGTGTGCACAGGTGTGTAGTCCTCCTTACAAAATGACCGCCAAAAGACCCGCCTGGCATGCATAAGACAGAGTTTAGTCATTTCAGATAATTACGATAACGTTTTCATCTGTAGGTGATGTATGCGATGTTTAATAGGGAGCCAGTGCAGTGTTGACAGAACCGGGCTAATGTGAACATCCTTCCTGGTTCTAGTAAGAACTCGAGCTGCTGCGTTTTGGACCAGCTGGAGTTTGTTTATTAGGCGAGCAGGGCAACCACCCAGTACAGCATTACAATAATCTAGCCTTGAGCTCATGAACATTTTGCATTGAGAGCATTTGCCGTAATTTAGATATATTTTTAAGACGGCAGAATGCAGTTTTACAGATGCTAGAAACGTGGCTTTCAATAAAAGATAAAAAAAGCCCTCATGTCCATCAAAGAACATCCAATATCTTAACAAACCGCCTCAGAAACCTCAGATCCATCAGGACTCACCATCTCCATCTCATCCCAGTTGCGCACAATGCCATTCCTGATGGGATATTTCAGCGCTAGCACGCCTCTCATGTGCTGCGCATCGTGCCCGATGTACACCTCTCGCTCCACACTGCCGTTCATTATTTCCTGTAACACAAGACCATCATCAGTCCAGACCTACAGAACACACGAGGGGACGTGAACAGAGTCCTGCATTATGGTCTCAGGACACCCTGCGGTGATCTGCTATAGATGTCCGAGAGTATGTGAGGGAGTCTACCTCATATTTGGGATGGCCGATGACCGTCGGGAACACTGTTGTTGGAAGATCCTGGTCTGCAAAGCCAGCCTTCATCAAACCAGACCCGGTGTCCAGCACGATGGGCGTCTTATAATCCCTCATCTGATTGAGAACAGGAAGAGAGCAAACACAACAGGCTCAACACCCCATCAGACAGAAGACGGGCCAGACTCCGAGCCAACAGCTGACCGAACCCCAGCGAACCCTCGCTGCACTGAAACATGTTTGGTCACACACACACACACACACCTGGCATCTTTAGTTGAACTCTTTAATCAGTGCCACACTCAGTTTGGAGCATCTATGTGTGTTTGTAATGCAAGAGTAAACAACGAAGAACTGCTCTTACACTGTTGGCGTAGTAAATACAGTGCAGCGCTTCAGAGCTATGGCAGAACGCCGGCTCACCATTGGCCGATGCTGATCATGTGACATGTGATGACGCTGGAGATGACCAATGTCAACAGCGTAAGAGACGGACACAGACGAGAAGAGATTGTTGAATTAAGTCATTATTTTTGCACACTAAAGTGTGTTTGAGCTTTCCTGTAGCTAAAACAAGTTCATGGGTTCAATTCCCAGGGAAAGCAAGAACTGACAAAACGTAAAAATGTGTACCTTGAATGCAATGCAAGTCGCTTTAGATAAATGTAAAGTATTCTAATCACCACATTAATGCTGACCCACTGGAGTCACATGGGCTATTTTAACGATATCTTTAGTGCTTTTCTGGCCCTTGAAAATGTTCATTGCTGTCTATGGAGGGGTCAGAGAGCTCTGGGAGTTCATCAGGAATATCTCCATGTGTGTCTGAAGATGTCTGATGGGTTAGGGACGACATGAGGGATTAATGACAGGATTTACATTTTTGGGTGAACTGTCCCTTTAAGATGGCTATATCTTTATATAGAGGTGTGGCCGTGGGGTTTACTTATCAAAACAAGTGTGCAGAGGCAAAAAAAGGTTGGTAAACACCTCAGCTATTATCAAAGACTATACACATCACACACCCCTGACTATCAACCTGTGGTCCTCACCGTTCTCATGCTGATCTGCAGCTGCTGGACTGGAGATCTGCAGACTCTCATGGAGCCTCCACTGTCATCACGCCCAGTCCCGGAGCCCTCCTCACGATAGGGAAGTGCCGGTGTCTCTGGGGAAGCCATGGAGCCGGAGCTCTCCCGTGTCCCTGGGGAGGGCATGGAGCAGGAGCTCTCCCGTGTCTCTGGGGAGGGCGTGGAGCCGGAGCTCTCCCGTGTCCCTGGGGAGGGCATGGAGCAGGAGCTCTCCCGTGTCTCTGGGGAGGGCATGGAGCCGGAGCTTTCCCGTGTCTCTGGGGAGGGTGTGGAGCCGGAGCTCTCCCGTGTCTCTGGGTAGGCTATGGGCCGGAGCTCTCCCGTGTCCCTGGGGAGGGCATGGGCCGGAGCTTTCCCGTGTCTCTGGGGAGGGCATGGAGCAGGAGCTCTCCCGTGTCTCTGGGGAGGCTGTGGAGCCGGAGCTCTCCCGTGTCTCTGGGGAGGGCATGGAGCCGGAGCTTTCCCGTGTCTCTGGGGAGGGCATGGAGCAGGAGCTCTCCGTGTCCCTGGGTAGGCTATGGGCCGGAGCTCTCCCGTGTCTCTGGGGAGGGCATGGAGCCGGAGCTTTCCCGTGTCTCTGGGGAGGGCATGGAGCAGGAGCTCTCCCGTGTCTCTGGGGAGGCTGTGGAGCCGGAGCTCTCCCATGTCTCTGGGGAGGCGTGGGCCGGAGCTCTCCCGTGTTTCTGGGGAGGGCATGGGCCGGGCTTTCCCGTGTCTCTGGGAGGGCGTGGGCCGGAGCTCTCCCGTGTCTCTGGGAGGGCATGGGCCGGAGCTCTCCCGTGTCTCTGGGAGGCGTGGGCCGGAGCTTTCCCGTGTCTCTGGGGAGGGCATGGAGCCGGAGCTCTCCCGTGTCTCTAGGGAGGCTGTGGAGCCGGAGCTCTCCCGTGTCTCTGGGGAGGGCGTGGAGCCGGAGCTCTCCCGTGTCTCTGGGGAGGGCGTGGAGCCGGAGCTCTCCCGTGTCTCTGGGGAGGGCGTGGAGCCGGAGCTCTCCCGTGTCTCTGGGGAGGGCGTGGAGCCGTAGCTCTCCCGTGTCTCTGGGGAGGGCGTGGAGCCGGAGCTCTCCCGTGTGTCTGGGGAGGCCATGGAGCCGGAGATCTGTTCCCTGAGCACCACTGCGGTGTTGTTGTTGTTGTTCTGCATGAGCAGGCCTGGAGATGTGCTCCTTGTGCAGCCGTCGATCGGTTCAGAGGCGGATGGTCGTCTCTCTGAACAGCCATGCTGGTCGTCGGGAGAAAAGGGACTCCGCAGTGCCATCGAGACACCTCCAGGATCAAAGGCATCCCGCACCGCATGGCTCTTCTGGATGGAGGACACGTCACTAGTGTCCGGCACAGCAGAATCACCAGCGTCTGAACAGGATAGCACCTCAGGATGCTCAGGATGGGCATTTGGGCCATCAGTGGAGCCCATAGCTTCCTGATCGGGAGAAGACAATCTGCTCAATACAAAAGGCTCCTCATGACGAGACTGGTCATCCTGAGGGGATTCAGAGTCAGGAGCTGCAGGACCTTCAATCTCACTCAGAACTGACCGGCTCGTTGAACTCAAAGGCTCAGGGGTCAAACTCGAGTCTGAGAGACAGGTATCTTCAGGCGCTGGACTGCTGCGCTCCTCTGGGATTAAAGGCTTTTCCACATCATAGTCGAGACTACTGCTCCTCAACTCTCCGTCCAGATCTTTCAGCGAGCTCCTCTCCATGACTGAACACTTGACCACTCTGCGGCCTTTGCTTGGCCTCTTCCTCTCCGTGCCTGCTTTCTCCATCTCTCTGCTCAGGCTCCTCTCCATCTTCTCCACCTCCCGTTTCTCCTCCTCCAGCTGTGACCTGAACATCCTCCTCTCCCTGCAGGAGCTGCGTGAGGTCACATGACCCAGAGTCTCCGTGCAGCGCAGCGCGCTGAGCTTCATCTGCTCCTCCATGATCTGCTCCTCAAGAAGCTCAAGATCTCCAAGCTCCCGGAGATTCACAGTCCTGTCCGCCTCAGTGTCCAGCTGCACTGGCCTTTCATTGGCATCAGAGTCGCTTTCACTAGCTTGAGTCTCAGAGTCCACTGAAGTGAGTTCAGTCTGAAGGACATCGTCCAATCCAATCACGCCAGATTCAGCCAGATCTCTTGGGGAAATCTGGAACAAAAAGTGCAAGATATTCATACTTCTGTCTAGCTCCTCACATACAAACGTCCAGTCATAGTTCATACTGTGGTCAACCAATATATACAGACATTGGCCAATGAGTATCTGTTTAGTTTGGCCTTTTATTGACCGTGGTGCTCAGTGCATTTTACTTTCAGTTTAGAATAAGCACCGGTTCGGTCTCTGTGCTTGAACGGTGGGTTCATTAGCCTATTATTCTTAATGAAAAACAACAACACAGCAGTACAATGACAAACTCCCTTAAATAGGCGCTTTTACATTTCGCTTGAGACCAAATCCTTTCGCTGTTGGTCAATGGAGTGGATAACCGATGGTTGATTTGAGTTGAATTGAGTCTTCTTTTATGTTTGAACTATTCATTAGATCACATTGAAATCAGTAGAGTTTAAGAGAACAGTAAGTCTGACCATAGTGTGCTGTGGTCCTTCAGTCCATACGGGCCAGTGTTTGTGTAGATCCTCTGACCGCAACAGCTCATCCAGGGCCACTTCCTGTGCAAGCACACTCTCCTCCTCCTGAAAACAAGATATACTCATTTGGAAAACATTGAAGTAACGGCACACGCAAAACATGCTTTTGCGCGACAGTGAGACACTAAACAGATGTAAAAGAGGGAGAAACTACTAAAGTACTAGTTTATATTAATATTGAGTGTCATTTACTATAAAATATGGCTGTGTGTCATGTGCACAAGGCCAGCTGTGTACGTGCGGAGGAAGAAACTGAACTCTGAACCAACTCTGAGTGACTGAAGAGAGAATCCATCTGTCATACAGGGGAACCACAGCTCATACATTAACACACATTAAAGTTATAGACCCTCACCTGCAGGATCTCTGCGGTCCGCTCCAGCGTCTGTTCCACCTCCTTCAGCTCTCGCTGCTCTCTCTGAACCCAGTCGCCCAGAGACACGTCCAGCCTACACAGAGGACAGGAGGGCTTAAAGGAAGCCACACCACCATCACTGTATGAAGAACACAGCCTTACCGCTCATACGAGTCCCGCTGGAGGGGGTGCAGGTCGAACGAGTCCCAGAGAAGAGACAGCGCTCCGTCCACGCCGCTGCTGGGCTTCTCTTCATTATCCGTTAAGGTACTGGACAGGACACTTCCTGCGGGATTCAGCTCAGACTCCTCGAAGCTCTGGTGTCGGGTGTCCGTCTGCGTGGGCCGGTCGGAGCGCTCCGAGGGACTGGGGCTCCGCGGGTTGGGCGTGATGGTGACCGTATAGGAGCTCTCCAGGTCGTCTATGGGCAGGCTCAGCCAGGGGTTCTTGGGAAGCGTGGCTGACCGCTTCACTCTGATCTCCAGGTTCACCGAGTCCGAGGTGATTTTGGGAACGATCTGAATACTGGCCCGGGTGTTGTCCCGCTGTAAGCCGAGCACTAGCTCTTCAGGCTGGTCCTCCGAGTCAGACACGCTCACAATGCTCTCGTGAAGGGGTTTAGACTTGAAGGCGCAGTCTCCGTTTCCCAGAAACCTCGGGAGAATCTCCCTCCTGCCCTCCGGATGACCGTTCCCTGCGCCGTCGAAGCCCGAGTCGAATGAGCTGAGCGAGGGAGGTTTGGCTATAGCTCTGCGGGGCGAGGGACAGTCCCCGACACAAGGCCACCGGCCCAGATCACACACACTCTCACAGCGAGAGACCACGAGCGCCGGCCGGACACAGGCCACGTCTGGAGGCTGACCCTCAGGGGAAGTGATGTCAGAGCTCTGGAGGAACTCGTCCTGCCACTGGAGGGCCAGATGAAGGTCATGAAGGGGAACCGCACCCGCAGAGGTCAGGAGTCTCCTCAGAGTCATGCATCTGTGGACCACACACACAATAATAACAATAACTTTATTAATAACTCTAGTAGCTGTCTATGGAGGGGTCAGAGAGCTCTGAGAGTTCATCAGAAAATATCTTCATTTGTGTCTGAAGATGAACGAGATTGACATGAGGAACTAATGATTTATATTTAGGGGTGAACTGTTGCTTTAAGGCAAGGCTGCAAGCCCACAATGCACTGCGGAGCCATTGATGCGTCTGTACCTGTGCGAGAGCTGAGTGCCCGTCTGTTGAAGGCTGGGGTCAGGGATGGTGTTGGAGAGCCGGGCCAGCTTCACCAGCTCCTCCACCTGCGGACAGGGGTTCCTCCTGAGGAAGGTCTGGACTCTACAGCGCAGGTCCGAGGAAGAGCCGCTCCCGCCCCGGCCCTCACTCCACAGCAGCTCCTGCAGGAGGCTCTCGCGGAGCACACGCTCGTACCAGCTCCGGCACTGCGGATCAGAGTCATGCGGTTCATTAGAGTGAGGGACACTCAGTCTACTGAAGGAACACCTGCGGAAACACCTGAGGGGAACACCTGCGCAAACACCTGAGGGGAACACCTGCGCAAACACCTGAGGGGAACACCTGGGGAAACACCCGAGGGGAACACCTGCGCAAACACCTGAGGGGAACACCTGCGCAAACACCTGAGGGGAACACCTGCGCAAACACCTGAGGGGAACACCTGCGCAAACACCAGAGGGGAAAACCTGCGCAAACACCAGAGGGGAACACCTGGGGAAACACCCGAGGGGAACACCTGGGGAAACACCCGAGGGGAACACCTGCGCAAACACCTGAGGGGAACACCAGGGGAAACACTGAGGGGAACAACTGCGCAAACACCTGAGGGGAACACCTGCGGAAACACCTGAGGGGAACACCTGCGGAAACACCTGAGGGGAACACCTGCGGAAACACCTGAGGGGAACACCTGCGGAAACACCTGAGGGGAACACCTGCGGAAACACCTGAGGGGAACACCTGCGCAAACACCTGAGGGCAACACCTGCGCAAACACCTGAGGGCAACACCTGCAAACACCTGAGGGGAACACCTCGCAAACACCTGCACGGAACACCTGCGCAAACACCTGAGGGGAACACCTGCGCAAACACCTGAGGGGAACACCTGCGCAAACACCTGAGGGGAACACCTGCGCAAACACCTGAGGGGAACACCTGCGCAAACACCTGAGGAACACCTGCGCAAACACCTGAGGGGAACACCTGCGCAAACACCTGAGGGGAACACCTGCGCAAACACCTGAGGGGAACACCTGCGCAAACACCTGAGGGAACACCTGCAAACACCTGAGGGGAACACCTGCGCAAACACCTGAGGGGAACACCTGGGGAAACACCTGAGGAACACCTGCGCAAACACCTGAGGGGAACACCTGCGCAAACACCTGAGGGGAACACCTGCGCAAACACCTGAGGGCAACACCTGCGCAAACACCTGAGGAACACCTGCGCAAACACCTGAGGGCAACACCTGCAAACACCTGAGGGGAACACCTGCAAACACCTGAGGGGAACACCTGCGCAAACACCTGAGGGGAACACCTGAGCAAACACCTGAGGGGAACACCTGCGCAAACACCTGAGGGGAACACCTGTGCAAACACCTGAGGGGAACACCTGGGGAAACACCCGAGGGGAACACCTGGGGAAACACCTGAGGGGAACACCTGCGCAAACACCTGAGGGGAACACCTGCAAACACCTGAGGGGAACACCTGCGCAAACACCTGAGGGGAACACCTGGGGAAACACCTGAGGGGAACACCTGGGGAAACACCTGAGGGGAACACCTGGGGAAACACCTGAGGGGAACACCTGCGCGGAACACCTGAGGGGAACACCTGAGGGGAACACCTGGGGAACACCTGCGCAAACACCTGAGGGGAACACCTGCGCAAACACCTGAGGGGAACACCTGCAAACACCTGAGGGGAACAACTGCGCAAACACCTGAGGGAACACCTGCGCAAACACCTGAGGGGAACACCTGCGCAAACACCTGAGGGGAACACCTGCGCAAACACCTGAGGGGAACACCTGCGCAAACACCTGAGGGGAACACCATGAAACACCTGAGGGGAACACCTGCGCAAACACCTGAGGGGAACACCTGCGCAAACACCTGAGGGGAACACCTGCGCAAACACCTGAGGGGAACACGCTTCACTCCGCTTGAGCTACGGACGCAGCACTTGGGGAAACATGCTATAAAAAAAAGTGTAAAAGAAAATATACATTTTTGAGTGTGTGAGCGAGTGTGCGTGAGTGTGTGAGTGAGTGAGTGAGTGAGTGAGTGAGTGTGAGAGTGCAAGCGTGGGTGGGTGTGCAAGCAAGTTTGTGAGTGTGTGCGAGAGTGTGGGTGTGCAAGTGTGAGTGTGTGAATGTATGTGAATGTGTGTGTGTGAGAGTGTGTAAGCATGTGCGAGCACAAGTGTGTAAGAGTGTGTGCCTGTGAGTGAGTGTGTAAGCATGTGCGAGCACAAGTGTGTGTGAGTGTGAGTGTGTAAGCATGTGCGAGCACAAGTGTGTAAGAGTGTGTGCCTGTGAGTGAGTGAGTGAGTGTGTTTGCATTTGGGGATGCATGCTTTTTTATTTAAAAGCAATATAATGTGCGCTTGTTTATAGAGATGGACAATTTTTGTAATAATTATAGTATTATAAAAGAAAATGCGAGTCTAATTCACTAATAGAGTATAAGAGCATAAAAAAGGTTATTTGTTAAAATACGAACTCCATTTCAATTTCTTCACTTTTAAACATTAAACCATAACTCCAGAGCCTCTGACGGAGCTTGATCAGGGTTTATTATTGTAATAAGTGTGTGAAGATGTACATGCGCCTCAGACACACACAGATGGAGCTCGTGTCGAGCAGCGTTTACTGTGAGCCGCTTCACTCTGAAACACGCAGCGCACGCCTTTAAATCACTCTGCAGCTCGAGACAGATTCTTGGACTCGTTTCTACCAGACAAATTCACCAAATTATTCCAGAATTTCCCCCCGACCATCGGAAGCAGCATTTCCTCCCGGCTCAGAAGCTCATAAAGCTGACACTTACTCGCTCACAGGCGTGATGGAAGTCTGACACGCTCCTCAGGGTCTGGAGCGGACTCTGAACCGCAGCGCACAGCCGCTCCTTCAGCCTCGTCAGATCGCCCAGCCACGGCTCCGCCCGCTTCCTCTCCGCTAGCGGGACGCTCTCTGCTAGCGTGTGGACCACGTCCTCAGCACGGCGGACCAGGGCCTGGACACGAGAGAAGTGGACAGGTGGGAGGTCACACAAATGTCTGTATGTAGCCATCAGATGATAAAGGCTTTTTAATCCAAGGTGTCATCCTAAAGTTCTCCTGATGGACTTCCCAGACTCGCTCTCTGCTGTTGGCCTGTGTTTATTGCAGAGTAACCTCTAATATCTCCTTTCTCTGCCTCTTTAGGATCTGTGTGTGTGTCTGTGTGTCTGCCTGCCTGCCTGCCTGTCTGTCTGTCTGCCTGTCTGTCTGTCTGCCTGTGTCTGTCTGCCTGTGTGTCTGCCTGCCTGTCTGTCTGTCTGCCTGTCTGTCTGCCTGTCTGTCTGTCTGCCTGTCTGTCTGTCTGCCTGTGTGTCTGTCTGCCTGCCTGTTTGTCTGCCTGTTTGTCTGCCTGTCTGTCTGCCTGTGTGTCTGTCTGCCTGTCTGTCTGCCTGTTTGTCTGCCTGTCTTTCTATCTGTCTGTCTGTCTGTCTGCCTGCCTGTGTGCCTGTCTGTCTGTCTGCCTGTGTGTCTGCCTGTGTGTCTGCCTGTGTGTCTGCCTGTGTGTCTGTCTGCCTGTCTGTCTGTCTGTGTCTGCCTGTCTGCCTGCCTGTGTCTGTCTGCCTGTGTGTCTGCCTGTGTGTCTGCCTGCCTATGTGTCTGTCTGCCTGTGTGTCTGCCTGTGTGTCTGCCTGTGTGTCTGCCTGTGTCTGCCTGTCTGTCTGCCTGTCTGCCTGTCTGTCTGCCTGCCTGTGTGTCTGCCTGTGTGTCTGCCTGTGTGTCTGTCTGCCTGTGTGTCTGTCTGTCTGTCTGTCTGCCTGTGTGTCTGCCTGCCTGTCTGTCTGTCTGCCTGTGTGTCTGCCTGTGTGTCTGTCTGCCTGTCTCTGTCTGTCTGTCTGTCTGTGTGTCTGCCTGCCTGTGTGTCTGTCTGTCTGTCTGCCTGTGTCTGTCTGCCTGTGTGTCTGTCTGTCTGTCTGCCTGTGTCTGCCTGTGTCTGCCTGTGTGTCTGTCCGTCTGTCTGCCTGTCTGTCTGTCTGCCTGCCTGCCTGTCTGTCTGCCTGTCTGTCTGCCTGTCTGTCTGTCTGTCCGTCTGTCTGTCTGTGTGTCTGCCTGTGTGTCTGTCTGTCTGCCTGTGTGTCTGTCCGCCTGTCTGTCTGCCTGTCTGTGTCTGCCTGTGTGTCTGTCTGTCTGTCTGTGTCTGCCTGTGTGTCTGTCTGCCTGTGTGTCTGCCTGCGTGTCTGTCTGTCTGTCTGTCTGTGTGTCTGCCTGTGTCTGTCTGCCTGTGTGTCTGTCTGTCTGTCTGCCTGTGTGTCTGTCTGCCTGTGTGTCTGCCTGTGTGTCTGTCTGCCTGTGTCTGTCTGTCTGTCTGCCTGTCTGTGTCTGCCTGTGTCTGCCTGTCTGCCTGCCTGTCTGTCTGTGTCTGCCTGTCTGTGTCTGCCTGTGTGTCTGTCTGCCTGTCTGTCTGTCTGCCTGTCTGTGTCTGCCTGTCTGTGTCTGCCTGCCTGTGTGTCTGTCTGTCTGTCTGCCTGTCTGTGTCTGCCTGTCTGTCTGCCTGTGTCTGCCTGTGTGTGTGTCTGTCCCCGTCTGTCTGCCTGTCTGTCTGTCTGTCTGCCTGCCTGTCTGCCTGTCTGTCTGCCTGTCTGTCTGCCTGTGTGTCTGCCTGTGTCTGCCTGCCTGTCCTGTCTGCCTGTCTGTCCGTCTGTCTGTCTGTCTGTCTGCCTGTGTGTCTGTCTGCCTGTCTGTCTGTCCGTCTGTCTGTCTGTCTGCCTGTCTGTCTGTCTGCCTGTGTGTCTGTCTGTGTGTCTGTCTGCCTGTGTCTGTCTGCCTGTGTGTCTGTCTGCCTGTGTGTCTGTCTGCCTGTGTGTCTGTCTGTCTGTCTGCCTGTCTGTGTCTGCCTGTGTGTCTGTCTGTCTGTGTCTGTCTGTCTGTGTCTGCCTGTCTGTCTGTCTGTCTGTCTGCCTGTCTGTGTCTGCCTGTCTGCCTGTCCGCCTGCCCGCTTGTCTGTCTGTCTGTCTGTCTGTCCGTCTGCCCGCCTGTCTGCCTGTCTGTGTCTGCCTGTCTGTGTCTGCCTGTCTGTCTGTCCGTCTGCCCGTTTGTCTGCCTGTCTGTCTGTCTGTCCGTCTGCCCGCCTGTCTGTCTGTCTGCCTGTCTGTGTCTGCCTGTGTGTCTGTCTGTCTGTCTGTGTCTGCCTGTGTGTCTGTCTGCCTGTGTGTCTGCCTGTGTGTCTGTCTGTCTGTCTGCCTGTCTGTGTCTGCCTGTGTGTCTGTCTGCCTGTCTGTGTCTGCCTGTGTGTCTGCCTGTCTGCCTGTCTGTCTGTCTGTCTGTCTGTCTGTCTGTCTGTGTCTGTCTGCCTGTGTCTGCCTGTGTGTCTGTCTGTCTGTGTCTGTCTGTCTGTGTCTGCCTGTCTGTCTGTCTGTCTGTCTGTGTCTGCCTGTCTGTCTGTCTGCCTGTCTGTCTGCCTGTCTGTGTCTGCCTGTGTGTCTGTCTGCCTGTGTGTCTGTCTGTCTGTCTGTCTGTCTGCCTGTGTGTCTGTCTGTCTGTCTGTCTGTCTGCCTGTCTGTCTGCCTGTGTGTCTGCCTGTCTGTCTGTCTGTCCAGCGTGACGAGGGAGACACACCATGGCATGGGTGTACACAGACGCCTCAAACTGCAGCCGGAGCTCTTCAGCGCTGTGGGCGTCTTTGGCCACTTCAGTCCTGAACGCCTGCAGCTTCTGCCTGAGCAGCGCCACCATCTGCTCCTGGATCTGACACACACACACACACACACACACACACACACACACACACACATCAGTCCTCAGGTTAAACACACAGGGTCTGAGTGAAGGCGTGTCGGTCTCTGACCTGTCCAGCCTCTCTCTGGAGACGCAGCAGCTGCAGCTGGACATGGGCTCTGGAGAACGCCTGCTGCCACAGCATCTCCACCTTCTGCACCGCCGCAGTTATCCTGAAACACACACACACACACACACACACACACACACACACACAGTGAGACCGCATCTGAGAGCTACACACACACAGTGAGACCGCTTCTGAGAGCTACACACACACACAGTGAGACCGCTTCTGAGAGCAACACACACACACACCAGTGAGACCACTTCTGAGAGCTACACACACACACACACACACACACAGTGAGACCGCTTCTGAGAGCTACACACACACACACACACCAGTGAGACCGCTTCTGAGAGCTACACGCACACACACACACACAGTGAGACCGCTTCTGAGAGCTGAACACACACTGAGACAGGGCATCTGAGAGCTACACACACACACAGTGAGACCGCTTCTGAGAGCTACACACACACACACACACACACACACACACACACACACAGTGAGACCGCTTCTGAGAGCAACACACACACACACACACACACACACACACACACACACAACCACACAGTGAGACCGCTTCTGAGAGCAACACACACACACACACAGTGATACCACTTCTGAGAGCTACACACACACACACACACACACACAGTGAGACCGCTTCTAAGAGCGGAACACACACACACCAGTGACACCACTTCTGAGAGCTACACACACACACACACACACACATACACACACAGTGAGACCTTCTGAGAGCTACACACACACACATACACACACACTGAGACAGGGCATCTGAGAGCTACACACACACAGTGAGACCGCTTCTGAGAGCTCACACACACACACACACAGTGAGACCGCTTCTGAGCGCTACACACACACTGAGACAGGGCATCTGAGAGCTACACACACACACACAGTGAGACCGCTTCTGAGAGCTGAACACACACACACTAGTGACACCACTTCTGAGAGCTACACACACACACACACATACACACACAGTGAGACCGCTTCTGAGAGCTACACACACTGAGACAGGGCATCTGAGAGCTACACACACACACACACAGTGAGACCGCTTCTGAGCGCTACACACACACACACACACACACACAGTGAGACCGCTTCTGAGAGCTACACACACACACACACACACAGTGAGAGCTTGAGAGCTACACACACACACACACACACACAGTGAGACCGCTTCTGAGAGCTACACACACACAGTGAGACCGCTTCTGAGAGCTACACACACACACACACACACACACACACAACCACACAGAGAGACAGGGCTTCTAAGAGCGAACACACACACACCAGTGAGACCACTTCTGAGAGCTGAACACACACACACAGTGAGACAGGGCTTCTGAGAGCTACACACACACAACCACACACACACACACACACACACAGTGAGACCGCTTCTGAGAGCTGAACACACACACACACCAGTGAGACCACTTCTGAGAGCTGAACACACACACACACACCAGTGAGACCACTTCTGAGAGCTACACACACACACACACACACACACACACACACAGTGAGACCGCTTCTGAGAGCTACACACACACACACACACAGACAGGGCTTCTGAGAGCTACACACACACACACACACACACACACACAGGGCTTCTGAGAGCTACACACACACACAACCACACAGTGAGACCGCTTCTGAGAGCTACACACACACAGTGAGACCGCTTCTGAGAGCTACACACACACACACAGAGACAGGGCTTGAGAGCTACACACACACACACACACACACAGTGAGACCGCTTCTGAGAGCTGAACACACACACCAGTGAGACCACTTCTGAGAGCTACACACACACACACACACACACAGTGAGACGGCTTCTAAGAGCTGAACACACACACACACCAGTGAGACCGCTTCTGAGAGCTACACACACACACACAGTGAGACCACTTCTGAGAGCTGAACACACACACACCAGTGAGACCGCTTCTGAGAGCTACACACACACACACACACACACAGTGAGACCGCTTCTGAGAGCTACACACACACACACACACAGTGAGACCGCTTCTGAGAGCTACACACACACACACACACACACACACAGTGAGACCGCTTGAGAGCTGAACACACACACAGTGAGACCGCTTCTGAGAGCTACACACACACACACACAGACAGGGCTTGAGAGCTACACACACACACACACACACACACACACACACACACACACACACACACACACACAGGGCTTCTGAGAGCTACACACACACACACACAGTGAGACCGCTTCTGAGAGCTACACACACACACACACAAACACAGTGAGACCGCTTCTGAGAGCTACACACACACACACACAGTGAGACCGCTTCTGAGAGCTACACACACACAGTGAGACCGCTTGAGAGCTACACACACACACAGAGAGACAGGGCTTGAGAGCTACACACACACACACACAGTGAGACCGCTTGAGAGCTACACACACACACACACAAACACACAGTGAGACCGCTTGAGAGCTACACACACACACACAAACACACAGTGAGACCGCTTCTGAGAGCTACACACACACACACACACACACACAGTGAGACCGCTTGAGAGCTACACACACACACACACACACACACACAGTGAGACCGCTTCTGAGAGACACACACACACACACACCAGTGAGACCGCTTCTGAGAGCTACACACACACAGTGAGACCGCTTCTGAACTACACACACACACACACAGAGAGACAGGGCTTCTGAGAGCTACACACACACACACACACAGTGAGACCGCTTCTAAGAGCTGAACACACACACACACCAGTGAGACCACTTCTGAGAGCTACACACACACACACACACACAGTGAGACTGCTTCTAAGAGCTGAACACACACACACACCAGTGAGACCGCTTCTGAGAGCTACACACACACACACAGTGAGACCACTTCTGAGAGCTGCACACACACACACCAGTGAGACCGCTTCTGAGAGCTACACACACACACCAGTGAGACCGCTTCTGAGAGCTACACACACACACACACCAGTGAGACCGCTTCTGAGAGCTACACACACACACACACACACACACACACACAGTGAGACCGCTTCTGAGAGCTGAACACACACACAGTGAGACCGCTTGAGAGCACACACACACACACACACACACACAGTGAGACCGCTTCTGAGAGCTACACACACACACACACACACAACCACACAGTGAGACCGCTTCTGAGAGCTACACGCACACACACACACAGTGAGACCGCTTCTGAGAGCTACACACACAGTGAGACCGCTTCTGAGAGCTACACACACACACACAGAGAGACAGGGCTTGAGAGCTACACACACACACACACAGTGAGACCGCTTCTGAGAGCTACACACACACACACAAACACACAGTGAGACCGCTTGAGAGCTACACACACACACACACCAGTGAGACCGCTTGAGAGCTACACACACACAGTGAGACCGCTTCTGAGAGCTAAACACACACACACACAGAGAGACAGGGCTTCTGAGAGCTACACACACACACACACACACTTCTAAGAGCTGAACACACACACACCAGTGAGACCACTTCTGAGAGCTACACACACACACACACACACACACAGTGAGACTGCTTCTAAGAGCTGAACACACACACACACCAGTGAGACCGCTTCTGAGAGCTACACACACACACACAGTGAGACCACTTCTGAGAGCTGAACACACACACACACCAGTGAGACCGCTTGAGAGCTACACACACACACACACACACACACACACACACAGTGAGACCGCTTCTGAGAGCTACACACACACACACACACACACACACACACAGTGAGACCGCTTCTGAGAGCTGAACACACACACACACACAACCACACAGTGAGACCGCTTCTGAGAGCTGAACACACACACAGTGAGACCACTTCTGAGAGCTGAACACACACACAGTGAGACCGCTTCTGAGAGCTACACACACACACAACCACACAGTGAGACCGCTTGAGAGCTACACACACACACACACAGTGAGACAGGGCTTCTGAGAGCTAAACACACACACAACCACACAGTGAGACCACTTCTGAGAGCTGAACACACACACACACACACAACCACACAGTGAGACCGGTTCTGAGAGCTACACACACACACACACACAGTGAGACTGCTTCTGAGAGCTGAACACACACACACAACCACACAGTGAGACAGGGCTTCTGAGAGCTACACACACACACACACACACACACACACAGTGAGACAGGGCTCTAGAGACACACACTGATACACACACACACACACAGAGAGACCGCTTCTGAGAGCTACACACACACACACAACCACAGTGAGACAGGGACACACACACACACACACACACACACAGTGAGACAGCTTCTGAGAGCTACACACACACACACACACAGTGAGACCACTTCTGAGAGCTGAACACACACACACAACCACACAGTGAGACCGCTTCTGAGAGCTACACACACACACACACACCAGTGAGACCACTTCTGACAGCTACACACACACAGTGAGACAGGGCATCTGAGAGCTACACACACACACACGGCATCTGAGAGCTGAAGACACACACACACACACACACACACACACACACACACTGAGACAGGGCTTCTGAGAGCCCCACACACACGTACCGGTTGTAGTTGCGCAGCATCTCTAACGAGGTGTGTGTGTACAGGACCGTTCCTGCCATGGCCTGAAAGCAGGGATCATTCTCTGGGAACCGCAGCTTCTCCAACAGACGCTCGCACTGCTTCAGCAGGTCGTCTAACCCAAGATCCCTACACACACACACACACACACACACACACGTCAACTGGAGATGGATTATGATGTGTGAAGGGTCAGTGGTTCACACACTTCTACTGCCAGGCCAACTTCTGTACAGAAATATTTGAATAAGAGTTATTTATTCGGTGGTGAGGTGAGTGTGTGAGGTGTGTGAGGTGGTGAGTGGTGAGTGGTGGTGAGTGTGGTGGTGGAGTGAGTGTGTGAGTGCTCTATAGCTGTACCACATCACATGGTGTGTGTGTGGGGGAGAGAGAGAGTGTGTGAGTGAGTGAGTGTGTGAGTGTGTGAGTGAGTGAGTGTGAGTGAGTGAGTGAGTGAGTGAGTGAGTGTGTGAGTGAGTGAGTGAGTGAGTGAGTGAGTGTGTGAGTGTGTGAGTGAGTGAGTGTGTGAGTGTGTGAGTGAGTGAGTGAGTGAGTGTGTGAGTGTGTGAGTGTGTGAGTGAGTGAGTGAGTGAGTGTGTGAGTGTGAGTGAGTGAGTGAGTGAGTGAGTGAGTGAGTGTGTGAGTGAGTGAGTGAGTGTGTGAGTGTGTGAGTGAGTCTGTGTGTGAGTGAGTGTGTGTGTGAGTGAGTGAGTGTGTGAGTGAGTGAGTGAGTGAGTGAGTGAGTGAGTGAGTGAGTGAGTGAGTGAGTGAGTGAGTGAGTGTGTGAGGTGTGTGAGGAGTGAGTGAGTGTGTGAGGAGTGAGTGAGTGAGTGAGTGAGTGAGTGAGTGAGTGAGTGTGTGTGTGAGTGAGTGAGTGTGAGAGTGAGGAGTGAGGAGTGAGTGAGTGAGTGAGGAGTGTGGAGTGAGTGAGTGTGTGAGTGAGTGAGTGAGTGTGTGAGTGTGTGAGTGAGTGAGTGAGTGAGTGAGTGAGTGTGTGTGAGTGAGTGAGTGTGTGTGTGTGGAGTGAGTGTGAGGAGTGTGATTGAGTGAGGAGTGAGTGTGTGATTGAGTCTGTGTGAGGAGTGAGTGAGTGAGTGAGGAGTGAGTGAGTCTGTGTGTGAGTGTGTGAGGAGGAGTGTGTGAGTGTGTGAGGAGTGAGTGAGTGAGGAGTGAGTGTGTGAGTGAGTCTGTGTGAGTGTGTGAGGAGTGAGTGAGTGTGTGAGTGAGTGAGTGAGTGAGTGTGAGGAGTGAGTGTGAGTGAGTGAGTGTGAGTGAGTGAGTGAGTGAGTGTGAGTGAGTGAGGAGTGAGTGAGTGAGTGAGTGTGTGAGTGTGTGAGGAGTGAGTGAGTGAGTGAGTGAGTGTGTGAGTGAGTCTGTGTGTGAGTGTGTGGAGTGAGTGAGTGAGTGTGTGAGTGAGTGAGTGAGTGAGTGTGAGTGTGTGAGTGAGTGAGTGTGAGTGTGTGGTGGAGTGGTGGAGTGGTGGTGGTGGTGAGTGTGTGTGAGTGTGGGTGGGTGAGTGTGTGAGTGTGTGGTGGTGGTGGTGAGGTGTGTGAGTGGTGTGAGTGGAGTGTGGGTGTGTGAGTGAGTGTGTGGGTGAGTGTGTGTGGTGAGTGGTGGTGGTGAGTGGTGGTGGTGGGTCAGAAATATTTGAATAAGAGGTGTACCACATCACATGGTGTGTGTGTGGGGAGAGAGTGTGTGAGTGAGTGAGTGTGTGAGTGTGTGAGTGTGTGAGTGTGAGTGTGAGTGAGTGTGTGGAGTGAGTGAGTGAGTGAGTGTGTGAGTGAGTGAGTGAGTGAGTGAGTGAGTGTGTGAGTGTGTGAGTGTGTGAGTGTGTGAGTGTGTGAGTGTGTGAGTGAGTGAGTGAGTGTGTGAGTGTGTGTGTGTGTGTGAGTGAGTGAGTGAGTGAGTGTGTGAGTGTGTGAGTGAGTGAGTGAGTGAGTGAGTGAGTGAGTGTGTGAGTGAGTGAGTGAGTGTGTGAGTGTGTGAGTGAGTGTGTGTGAGTGAGTGTGTGAGTGAGTGAGGAGTGAGTGAGGAGGAGTGAGGAGGAGTGAGGAGTGAGTGTGAGGAGTGAGTGAGTGAGTGAGTGAGTGTGAGTGAGTGAGTGTGAGTGTGAGTGAGTGAGGAGTGAGTGAGTGAGTGAGGAGTGTGTGAGTGAGTGTGTGGAGGAGGAGTGAGTGAGAGTGTGAGTGAGTGAGTGAGTGTGAGTGTGAGGAGTGAGTGAGTGAGTGAGTGAGTGAGTGAGTGAGTGAGGTGAGTGAGTGAGTGAGGAGTGAGTGAGTGAGTGTGTGGAGGAGTGAGTGAGTGTGTGTGTGAGTGAGTAGTGTGTGATTGAGTGAGTGAGTGAGTGTGTGATTGAGTCTGTGTGTGAGTGAGTGAGGAGTGAGGAGTGAGTGAGGAGTGAGTCTGTGTGTGAGTGTGTGAGTGTGTGAGTGAGTGAGTGTGTGTGGAGGAGTGAGTGAGTGAGTGAGTGAGTGTGTGAGTGAGTCTGTGTGTGAGTGTGTGAGTGAGTGGGAGTGTGTGAGTGAGTGAGTGAGTGAGTGAGTGAGTGAGTGTGAGTGAGTGAGGAGTGAGTGAGTGAGTGAGTGTGTGGAGTGAGAGTGAGTGAGTGAGTGAGTGTGTGAGTGTGTGAGTGAGTGAGTGAGGAGTGAGTGAGTGTGTGAGTGAGTCTGTGTGTGTGTGTGTGTGTGAGTGAGTGAGTGAGTGAGTGTGAGTGAGGAGTGAGTGAGGAGTGGAGTGAGTGAGTGAGGAGTGTGTGAGTGAGTGAGGAGTGAGTGAGTGAGTGAGTGAGTGAGTGAGTGAGTGAGTGAGTGAGGAGTGAGGAGTGTGGAGTGAGTGAGTGAGGAGTGAGTGAGTGAGTGTGTGAGTGAGTCTGTGTGAGTGTGTGAGTGTGTGTGAGTGTGGAGTGAGTGAGGTGAGTGAGTGAGTGTGTGAGTGAGTGAGTGAGTGAGTGAGTGAGTGTGAGTGAGTGAGTGTGTGTGTGTGTGTGTGTGTGTGTGTGTGAGTGAGTGAGGAGTGAGTGAGTGAGGAGTGAGTGAGTCTGTGTGTGAGTGTGTGAGTGAGTGTGTGAGGAGTGAGGAGTGAGTGAGTGTGGAGTGAGTGAGTGTGTGAGTGTGTGAGTGTGAGTGAGTGTGAGTGAGTGTGTGAGTGAGTGTGGAGGAGGTGGAGTGAGTGAGGAGGAGTGAGTGAGTGTGTGATTGAGTGAGGAGTGAGTGAGTGAGGAGTGAGTGAGTGAGTGAGTGTGTGTGAGTGAGTGTGAGTGAGTGAGTGTGAGTGAGTGAGTGAGTGTGTGAGGTGTGAGTGTGTGAGTGAGGAGTGAGTGAGTGAGTGTGTGAGTGTGTGTGTGTGTGTGAGGAGTGAGTGGTGGTGTGTGTGTGAGTGAGGAGTGAGTGTGTGTGAGTGGAGTGTGAGTGAGGAGTGAGTGAGTGAGTGAGGAGTGAGTGAGTGGTGAGGAGTGAGTGAGTGAGTGAGTGTGAGTGAGTGAGTGGAGTGTGTGAGTGTGTGAGGAGTGAGTGAGTGTGTGTGGAGTGAGTGAGGAGTGAGTGAGTGAGTGAGTGAGTGAGTGTGTGAGGAGTGAGTGAGTGGAGTGAGTGTGTGGAGGAGTGAGTGAGTGAGTGTGAGTGTGTGAGTGTGTGAGTGAGTGAGGAGTGTGTGAGTGAGGAGTGAGTGTGAGTGAGGAGTGTGTGAGTGAGTGAGTGAGTGAGTGTGTGGAGGAGTGAGTGAGGAGTGAGTGTGTGAGTGAGTGAGTGAGGAGGAGGAGGAGTGAGTGAGTGAGTGAGTGAGTGAGGAGTGAGTGAGTGTGGAGTGTGTGAGGAGTGAGGAGTGAGTGTGAGTGAGTGAGTGAGGAGTGAGTGAGTGAGTGAGTGAGTGAGTGTGTGAGTGTGTGAGTGAGGAGTGTGTGTGAGGAGTGAGTGAGTGAGGAGTGAGTGTGTGAGTGAGTGTGTGAGTGAGTGAGGTGAGTGAGGAGTGTGTGAGTGTGAGTGGAGTGAGTGAGTGTGAGTGAGTGTGTGAGTGAGGTGTGTGTGAGTGAGGAGTGAGTGTGTGAGTGAGTGAGTGTGTGAGTGTGAGTGAGTGAGTGAGGAGTGAGTGTGGAGTGAGTGTGTGAGTGAGTGAGTGAGTGTGAGTGTGTGAGGAGGAGGAGTGTGTGTGAGGAGGAGTGAGTGAGTGTGTGTGTGTGAGTGAGTGAGTGAGTGAGTGAGTGTGTGAGTGAGTGAGTGAGTGAGTGAGTGAGTGAGTGAGGAGGAGTGAGGAGTGAGTGTGAGTGTGTGAGTGTGTGTGTGAGGAGTGTGTGTGTGTGTGAGGTGTGTGTGTGTGAGTGTGTGTGAGTGTGTGTGTGTGTGTGTGAGTGAGGAGTGTGAGTGAGTGGAGTGTGGTGTGAGTGTGAGGTGTGTGTGTGTGTGTGTGTGGAGTGAGGAGTGTGTGTGTGAGGAGAGTGAGTGTGTGAGTGTGTGTGTGAGTGAGGAGGAGTGAGTGTGTGTGTGTGAGTGAGGAGGAGTGAGTGAGTGTGTGAGGAGTGAGTGTGTGAGTGAGTGAGTGAGTGTGTGTGTGTGTGTGAGTGTGTGAGTGAGTGAGGAGGAGTGTGTGTGGAGTGAGGAGTGAGGAGGAGTGTGTGAGTGAGGAGTGAGGAGTGAGTGAGTGTGTGTGTGAGTGAGTGAGGAGTGAGTGAGGAGTGAGGAGTGTGAGTGAGGAGGAGTGTGTGAGTGAGTGTGTGAGGAGTGAGTGAGTGAGTGAGTGTGTGTGTGTGAGTGAGGAGTGAGTGAGTGAGTGTGTGTGTGAGGAGTGAGAGTGAGTGGAGTGTGTGAGGAGTGTGGAGGAGTGTGTGAGGTGGAGTGAGTGAGGAGTGAGTGAGGAGTGAGTGAGAGTGTGAGGAGAGTGTGTGTGAGGAGGAGTGTGAGGAGTGAGTGAGGAGGTGAGGAGTGTGAGGAGTGTGTGAGTGAGTGAGGAGTGAGTGAGTGAGTGAGTGTGAGTGAGTGAGTGAGGAGTGAGGAGGAGTGAGTGAGGAGTGTGTGTGTGTGTGAGGAGTGAG
>CM040917.1:36381217-36383717 GCA_023029165.1 Gobiocypris rarus
ATAGAGGAGAGCAGGAGCGATGACTATAGAGGAGAGCAGGAGCGATGACTATAGAGGAGAGCAGGAGCGATGACTATAGAGGAGAGCAGGAGCGATGACTATAGAGGAGAGCAGGAGCGATGACTATAGAGGAGAGCAGGAGCGATGACTATAGAGGAGAGCAGGAGCGATGACTATAGAGGAGAGCAGGAGCGATGACTATAGAGGAGAGCAGGAGCGATGACTATAGAGGAGAGCAGGAGCGATGACTAGAGGAGAGCAGGAGCGATGACTATAGAGGAGAGCAGGAGCGATGACTATAGAGGAGAGCAGGAGCGATGACTATAGAGGAGAGCAGGAGCGATGACTATAGAGGAGAGCAGGAGCGTTGACTATAGAGGAGAGCAGGAGCGATGACTATAGAGGAGAGCAGGAGCGTTGACTATAGAGGAGAGCAGGAGCGATGACTATAGAGGAGAGCAGGAGCGATGACTAGAGGAGAGCAGGAGCGATGACTATAGAGGAGAGCAGGAGCGATGACTATAGAGGAGAGCAGGAGCGATGACTATAGAGGAGAGCAGGAGCGATGACTATAGAGGAGAGCAGGAGCGATGACTATAGAGGAGAGCAGGAGCGATGACTATAGAGGAGAGCAGGAGCGTTGACTATAGAGGAGAGCAGGAGCGATGACTATAGAGGAGAGCAGGAGCGATGACTATAGAGGAGAGCAGGAGCGATGACTATAGAGGAGAGCAGGAGCGATGACTATAGAGGAGAGCAGGAGCGATGACTATAGAGGAGAGCAGGAGTGATGACTATAGAGAAGAGCAGGAGCGTTGACTATAGAGGAGAGCAGGAGCGATGACTATAGAGGAGAGCAGGAGCGATGACTATAGAGGAGAGCAGGAGCGATGACTATAGAGGAGAGCAGGAGCGATGACTATAGAGGAGAGCAGGAGCGATGACTATAGAGGAGAGCAGGAGCGATGACTATAGAGGAGAGCAGGAGCGATGACTATAGAGAGAGCAGGAGCGATGACTATAGAGGAGAGCAGGAGCGATGACTATAGAGGAGAGCAGGAGCGATGACTATAGAGGAGAGCAGGAGCGATGACTATAGAGGAGAGCAGGAGCGATGACTATAGAGGAGAGCAGGAGCGTTGACTATAGAGGAGAGCAGGAGCGATGACTATAGAGGAGAGCAGGAGCGATGACTATAGAGGAGAGCAGGAGCGATGACTATAGAGGAGAGCAGGAGCGATGACTATAGAGGAGAGCAGGAGCGATGACTATAGAGGAGAGCAGGAGCGATGACTATAGAGAGAGCAGGAGCGATGAGAGAGAGCGAGAGCGATGACTAGAGGAGAGCAGGAGCGATGACTATAGAGGAGAGCAGGAGCGATGACTAGAGGAGAGCAGGAGCGATGACTATAGAGGAGAGCAGGAGCGATGACTAGAGGAGAGCAGGAGCGATGACTAGAGGAGAGCAGGAGCGATGACTATAGAGGAGAGCAGGAGCGATGACTATAGAGGAGAGCAGGAGCGATGACTATAGAGGAGAGCAGGAGCGATGACTATAGAGGAGAGCAGGAGCGATGACTATAGAGGAGAGCAGGAGCGATGACTATAGAGGAGAGCAGGAGCGATGACTATAGAGGAGAGCAGGAGCGATGACTATAGAGGAGAGCAGGAGCGATGACTATAGAGGAGAGCAGGAGCGATGACTATAGAGGAGAGCAGGAGCGATGACTATAGAGGAGAGCAGGAGCGATGACTATAGAGGAGAGCAGGAGCGATGACTATAGAGGAGAGCAGGAGCGATGACTAGAGGAGAGCAGGAGCGATGACTAGAGGAGAGCAGGAGCGATGACTATAGAGGAGAGCAGGAGCGATGACTATAGAGGAGAGCAGGAGCGATGACTATAGAGGAGAGCAGGAGCGATGACTATAGAGGAGAGCAGGAGCGATGACTATAGAGGAGAGCAGGAGCGATGACTATAGAGGAGAGCAGGAGCGATGACTATAGAGGAGAGCAGGAGCGATGACTATAGAGGAGAGCAGGAGCGATGACTACAGAGGAGAGCAGGAGCGATGACTATAGAGGAGAGCAGGAGCGATGACTATAGAGGAGAGCAGGAGCGATGACTATAGAGGAGAGCAGGAGTGATGACTATAGAGGAGAGCAGGAGTGATGGAGTGATGAGTACCTCCAGCAGAAGAAGAGTCTCTGCAATGAAGCGAGTGATGGGGAGGTCGGCCTGCCTCAGATCAACCACCACCGACAGCAGCTCGCCCTCGCCATGGATACTACACACACACACACACACACACACACACACACACACACAGAGAGAGAAGAATGCGGTGTCTACTGGTTCTGAGTATCTGAAACCGTTGACTATAGAAGAGCACACTATAGAGGAGGACAGGAGCGATGACTATAGAGGAGAGCAGGAGTGATGACTATGAGGAGAGCAGGAGTGTGACTATAGAGGAGAGCAGGAGCGTGACTATAGAGGAG
>CM040917.1:36393717-36416217 GCA_023029165.1 Gobiocypris rarus
TTCCCTGCTTTCCAGGACAAGCCTCCACGAAGTCTTCACTGCTTTCCTCGCCACCGACCTGTAGCTGAAGAGCTCTCTAAAGACCGCCTCTGTTCCTCTTTAACCCTCCACGACAGGGCTTTAGTTAGACAAGTGAAAGAGCTCTCAGGCGGTGATGGATATAAGGATATAAGCGAGGTTTAGACAAGTAGGCTTTCCCCACAGGAAGGCTCAACGCTCGGATGCTTTCCCCGAGGTGACATCAAAAGCGTCACCTGACCAAACGGATATCTGAGTCCACAGTCTGGAAGCTGTTTATATTATAAAGTGATGAAAATGTCTTGGTTTTCATTATTCTCCATGTCGAGTCCAGTCCTGTCATTATTACTGGCCTAGCGTCCCGAGTCACCAAAATATAGTTCCATCACTCCTGAGACTTTCGTGTAGTCTGGTGTAAAATATTGCCTCTTTTTGTTGTTTTGAGAACTCTCCATTCTTCTATGAGACTCCTGTTTCTAGATACACTGAACTGATTCATTCGGTCAGGAGAAGAGATAAAAGCCCCCCCACACTGACAGCTGATTGATTGACTTACTGAAACAGGCCAATCAGGATGCTCTCTGTCTCCTGCTGCCACCCCACTTACACACACACTACCTACCACACACACTACCTGGGTTCCTGGGTCTCCGCGCAGAATCTAGAGCGAGACTGTGCTCCAAACAGGCAGAGAGGGAGCGGGACCTCGCGTGTGTGTGTGTGTGTGTGTGTGTGTGAGAGACATCCTGATTGGCCTGTTTCAGTAAGTCAACCAATCGATTGATCCTTCGCTAAGCCACGCCCTAAAACCGCCACAAGCCAATCATGGCTTAGCAACCGTAACTAGGCGCGCAAGGTCTGTCAAGCTTTCGAGCGAGGGGAACATGCCGAAGCATTGCGCTTATGGATTGTGCGAATCTGATCCCGGTGTCCTATAAATTTGGACAGGGGGTGGAATTTTTTCCCTTCCCCAAACCTAAAACCCAAGGGGAGAAATGACGCTGTTCTTGTCGTAGTGCAAAATTATAGCTATATCTATCGATCCATGCTGCCTCATGGGAAAATCCTGCTGCGTGTTAGCGTTTGTGACTAACTTACATGGAATAATTCAGTGTAACTTTACTGAGGATTCAAATATAAGCGGGAGAATGTTATCATTGCAAAGTGATCAGGCTAATGTATTGTGTTTATTCCACAAGTCTCATGGATAATCTGTTTGATTTATAATTATAAGATGGGTTTTCCCAGCTGTGCATGAACAGCTGATCCTCAGAGTTTCCCATTGGAATGGTCAGTGTGTGAGGCGCTGCTGCTTGCACTGGGACCTATAGGCTTTAGCTTAAGTTTTGATGAAATTATTCTCTAATCGGTTGCATATTATGCCATGGAAATATCCCTCGAATGCACACTGCAGTCCCTTTAGTCTCGCTCTCTCAGATATTTCACCTGTTCACCAAAAATGACTAATGATCTCCTTGGGAATGTCTGACACCGGCGCACACATACTGTAATAGACGGGCCAGTCGAGAAAGCTTGACAGGCGTAGCAACAGTAACTAAGGAGGGCGGGGCTTAGCGAAGGGTCAATTGTCAGTCTTTTATCTCTTCTCCCAAACCGAATTAATCAGTTAACCTAACTTTTTAAATAACGTGAATCTCTCAATGAAAGACAGCATTTACGCTACAGTCTGAACACCAGGGGTTCCCTTTAAAGAACAATGGAACCACAGATCCGCTACTCCGAGTGTGTATGGTGTGTGTAAATCAGAGTGTGTATGGTGTGTGTTACTCCGAGTGTGTATGGTGTGTGTTACTCCGAGTGTGTATGGTGTGTGTTACTCCGAGTGTGTATGGTGTGTGTTACTCCGAGTGTGTATGGTGTGTGTTACTCCGAGTGTGTATGGTGTGTGTTACTCCGAGTGTGTATGGTGTGTGTTACTCAGAGTGTGTATGGTGTGTGTAACTCCGAGTGTGTATGGTGTGTGTTACTCCGAGTGTATGGTGTGTGTAACTCAGTGTGTATGGTGTGTGTTACTCCAGTGTGTATGGTGTGTGTAACTCCGAGTGTGTATGGTGTGTGTAACTCAGTGTGTATGGTGTGTGTAACTCCAGTGTGTATGGTGTGTGTAACTCCGAGTGTGTATGGTGTGTGTAACTCCGAGTGTGTATGGTGTGTAACTCAGTGTGTAAGTGTATGGTGTGTGTAACTCAGTGTGTGGTGTGTGTAACTCCGAGTGTGTATGGTGTGTGTAACTCCAGTGTGTATGGTGTGTAACTCCAGTGTGTATGGTGTGTGTAACTCCGAGTGTGTATGGTGTGTGTAACTCCAGTGTGTATGGTGTGTGTAACTCCAGTGTGTATGGTGTGTGTAACTCCGAGTGTGTATGGTGTGTGTAACTCCGAGTGTGTATGGTGTGTGTAACTCCGAGTGTGTACTATGGTGTGTATGGTGTAACTCCGAGTGTGTATGGTGTGTGTAACTCCGAGTGTGTATGGTGTGTGTAACTCCAGTGTGTATGGTGTGTGTAACTCCGAGTGTGTATGGTGTGTAACTCAGTGTGTATGGTGTGTGTAACTCCGAGTGTGTATGGTGTGTGTAACTCCAGTGTGTATGGTGTGTGTAACTCCAGTGTGTATGGTGTGTGTAACTCCGAGTGTGTATGGTGTGTGTAACTCCGAGTGTGTATGGTGTGTGTAACTCCGAGTGTGTATGGTGTGTGTAACTCCAGTGTGTATGGTGTGTGTAACTCCAGTGTGTATGTGTGTGTGTAACTCCGAGTGTGTATGGTGTGTGTAACTCCGAGTGTGTATGGTGTGTGTAACTCCGAGTGTGTATGGTGTGTGTAACTCCGAGTGTGTATGGTGTGTGTAACTCCAGTGTGTATGGTGTGTGTAACTCCGAGTGTGTATGGTGTGTAACTCCGAGTGTGTATGGTGTGTGTAACTCCGAGTGTGTATGGTGTGTGTAACTCCGAGTGTGTATGGTGTGTGTAACTCGAGTGTGTATGGTGTGTGTAACTCCGAGTGTGTATGGTGTGTGTAACTCAGTGTGTATGGTGTGTGTGTAACTCCGAGTGTGTATGGTGTGTGTAACTCCAGTGTGTATGGTGTGTGTAACTCCGAGTGTGTATGGTGTGTAACTGAGTGTGTATGGTGTGTGTAACTCCGAGTGTGTATGGTGTGTAACTCCGAGTGTGTGGTGTGTGTAACTCCGAGTGTGTATGGTGTGTGTAACTCCGAGTGTGTATGGTGTGTGTAACTCCAGTGTGTATGGTGTGTGTAACTCCGAGTGTGTATGGTGTGTGTAACTCCAGTGTGTATGGTGTGTGTAACTCCAGTGTGTATGGTGTGTGTAACTCAGTGTGTATGGTGTGTGTAACTCCGAGTGTGTATGGTGTGTGTAACTCCGAGTGTGTATGGTGTGTAACTCCGAGTGTGTATGGTGTGTTTAACTCCGAGTGTGTATGGTGTGTTTAACTCCGAGTGTGTATGGTGTGTGTTAACTCCGAGTGTGTATAGTGTGTATGGTGTGTGTAACTCCAGTGTGTATGGTGTGTGTAACTCCGAGTGTGTATGGTGTGTGTTACTCCGAGTGTGTATGGTGTGTGTAACTCCGAGTGTGTATGGTGTGTGTAACTCCGAGTGTGTATGGTGTGTGTAACTCCGAGTGTATGGTGTGTTTAACTCCGAGTGTGTATGGTGTGTGTAACTCCGAGTGTGTATGGTGTGTGTAACTCCAGTGTGTATGGTGTGTGTAACTCCAGTGTGTATGGTGTGTGTAACTCCGAGTGTGTATGGTGTGTGTAACTCCGAGTGTGTATGGTGTGTGTAACTCCGAGTGTGTATGGTGTGTAACTCCGAGTGTGTATGGTGTGTGTAACTCCGAGTGTGTATGGTGTGTGTAACTCGAGTGTGTATGGTGTGTGTAACTCCAGTGTGTATGGTGTGTGTAACTCCGAGTGTGTATGGTGTGTGTAACTCCGAGTGTGTATGGTGTGTGTAACTCCAGTGTGTATGGTGTGTGTAACTCCGAGTGTGTATGGTGTGTGTAACTCCGAGTGTGTATGGTGTGTGTGTAACTCCAGTGTGTATGGTGTGTGTAACTCCGAGTGTGTATGGTGTGTGTAACTCGAGTGTGTATGGTGTGTGTAACTCCGAGTGTGTATGGTGTGTGTAACTCCGAGTGTGTATGGTGTGTGTAACTCCGAGTGTGTATGGTGTGTGTAACTCCAGTGTGTATGGTGTGTGTAACTCCAGTGTGTGGTGTGTGTAACTCAGTGTGTATGGTGTGTGTAACTCCAGTGTGTATGGTGTGTGTAACTCCAGTGTGTATGGTGTGTGTAACTCAGTGTGTATGGTGTGTAACTCCGAGTGTGTATGGTGTGTGTAACTCCGAGTGTGTATGGTGTGTGTAACTCCGAGTGTGTATGGTGTGTGTAACTCCGAGTGTGTGTGTGTGGTGTGTGTAACTCCGAGTGTGTATGGTGTGTGTAACTCCGAGTGTGTATGGTGTGTGTAACTCCGAGTGTGTATGGTGTGTGTAACTCTGAGTGTGTATGGTGTGTGTAACTCCGAGTGTGTATGGTGTGTGTAACTCGAGTGTGTATGGTGTGTAACTCTGAGTGTGTATGGTGTGTGTAACTCCGAGTGTGTATGGTGTGTGTAACTCGAGTGTGTATGGTGTGTGTAACTCTGAGTGTGTATGGTGTGTGTAACTCCGAGTGTGTATGGTGTGTGTAACTCCGAGTGTGTATGAGTGTGTATGGTGTGTGTAACTCGAGTGTGTATGGTGTGTGTAACTCGAGTGTGTATGGTGTGTGTAACTCCGAGTGTGTATGGTGTGTGTAACTCCGAGTGTGTATGGTGTGTAACTCAGTGTGTATGGTGTGTGTAACTCAGTGTGTATGGTGTGTGTAACTCCGAGTGTGTATGGTGTGTGTAACTCCGAGTGTGTATGGTGTGTGTAACTCCAGTGTGTATGGTGTGTGTAACTCCGAGTGTGTATGGTGTGTGTAACTCCAGTGTGTATGGTGTGTGTAACTCGAGTGTGTATGGTGTGTGTAACTCCAGTGTGTATGGTGTGTGTAACTCCAGTGTGTATGGTGTGTGTAACTCCAGTGTGTATGGTGTGTGTAACTCCAGTGTGTATGGTGTGTGTAACTCCAGTGTGTATGGTGTGTGTAACTCCAGTGTGTATGGTGTGTGTAACTCGAGTGTGTATGGTGTGTGTAACTCCAGTGTGTATGGTGTGTGTAACTCCGAGTGTGTATGGTGTGTGTAACTCCAGTGTGTATGGTGTGTGTAACTCCAGTGTGTATGGTGTGTGTAACTCCGAGTGTGTATGGTGTGTGTAACTCGAGTGTGTATGGTGTGTGTAACTCCGAGTGTGTATGGTGTGTGTAACTCCGAGTGTGTATGGTGTGTGTAACTCCGAGTGTGTATGGTGTGTGTAACTCCAGTGTGTATGGTGTGTGTAACTCCAGTGTGTATGGTGTGTGTAACTCCGAGTGTGTATGGTGTGTGTAACTCCGAGTGTGTATGGTGTGTGTAACTCCGAGTGTGTATGGTGTGTGTAACTCCGAGTGTGTGTGGTGTGTGTAACTCCGAGTGTGTGTGGTGTGTGTAACTCCTCCACAGCGCCCTGATGAATCATGAACTGGGGGTTCCTGGAGAATGTGTTGAGCGGAGTCAACAAGTACTCGACTGTGGTGGGCCGGGTCTGGCTGTCCATCCTCTTCGTCTTCCGCATCCTGGTGTTCGTAGCGGCCGCAGAGCAGGTGTGGAAGGACGAGTTCAAGGAGTTTGTGTGCAACACGCAGCAGCCGGGCTGCGAGCAGGTGTGCTTCGACCGCTTCTTCCCCATCTCCCAGGTGAGGCTGTGGGCCGTGCAGCTCATCATGGTGTCCACGCCCTCGCTGCTCGTGGCTCTGCACGTGGCATACCGGGAGCACCGGGAGAGCAAGCACAGGCGGAGGCTGTACCAGGACAAGGGCAGCATCGACGGAGGCCTGCTCTTCACATACATCATGAGCCTGGTGCTCAAAACGACCTTCGAGGTGGCCACGCTCCTGGCCTTCTACTTCCTGTACAGCGGCTTCCACGTGCCCCGGCTGCTCCGGTGTGAGGAGAGCCCCTGTCCCAACACCGTCGACTGCTACATCGCCAAAGCCACGGAGAAGAAGATCTTCCTGTACATCATGGGCTGCACGTCGATCCTCTGCATCGTGCTGAATGTGGTGGAGATGGTGTACATCGTGTCTAAGCAGTGCTGGAAGTGCTTCAGCAGGAGGTACACTCCGTCCCAGCCTCCGTCTCCCCTCACGCTCCGCTCCCCACGGGAGGAAGCGCTTCACTCCGAGCCGGCTGGGAAGGAAAACCTCACGTTCGCCTCTGCATGAACTCTTGGATTATCTGTGCTTTTCCTCTGACGCTAATAATGGAGTCGCTGTGAACAGGAGAAGAGTGAGCACTTCCCATATCTGTTGTACTGGATATAAATGAGTCATCTGAGGAGAATCTAGACATCCCCTTGCAAACGACACAACACACAGGATTAAACACGGGAACATTCTCAATGCCTGGGTTGTGTGCTGGGAATCAAATCATTTAGCATGTGTTTATTTATATTCATTTAATCATTTAGCATATTGTTGGGCATGGTAATATTAATGTTTAATTTTGTATGATAAACAATGTCTTGAGCAAAACCAGAACTACTGGATTAGACTGTACTTCTAGTGTTTTTACATAAATAAACATCCGTGTCAGATATCCATGGTGGATTAGTGTGTCACTGGGAACGTGATAGACTGATACACTGTATTTCCAAAAGTGTTGAGACGCCTGTTTTTACCTGCACAAGAGCTTTAATGCCATCCCATTCCTAATCCGTAGGGTTTAATATGGAGTCGGCCACCCTTTGCAGCTCTAACAGCTTCAGCTCTTCTGGGAAGGCTTTCCTCAAGGTTTAGGAGTGTGTTTATGGGAATTCTTCTAGAAGCGCATTTGTGAGGTCAGGCACTGATGTTGGACGAGAAGGCCTGGCTCGCAGTCTCCGCTCTAATTCATCCCAAAGGTGTTCTATCGGGATGAGCTCAGGACTCTGTGCAGGCCAGTCCAGTTCCTCCACACCAAACTCGCTCATCCATGTCTTTATGGAGCGACGCTTTGTGCACTGGAGCGCAGTCATGTTGGGACAGGAAGGGGCCGTCCCCAAACTGATCCCACAAAGTTGGGAGCATGAAATTGTCCAAAATGTCTTGGTGAAGCGTTAAGAGTTCCTTTCACTGGAACTAAGGGGCCAACCCCTGAAAAACAACCCCGCCCCATAATCCCCCCTCCACCAAACTTTACACTTGGCACAATGCAGTTAGGCGAGTCCCGTTCCCCTGGCAACCCCCAAACCCAGACTCGTCAATGGGATGGTCAGACAGAGAAGCGTGATTGGTCACTCAGAGAACACGTCTCACTGCTCTAGAGTCCAGTGGTGGCACACTTTACCCCACTGCATCCCACGCTTTGCATTGCTCTTGGTGATGTAAGGCTTGGATGAGCTGCTCGGCCATGGAAACCCATTCCATGAAGCTCTCTCCGCACTGTTCCTGAGCTCATCTGAAGGCCACAGGAGTTTGGAGGTCTGGAGCGATTGACTCTGCAGAAAGTTGGTGACTTCTGCGCACTGTGACCCTCAGCATGCGCTGACCCCGCTCTGGGATTTCACTTCATGGCTGAGTTGCTGTTGTTCCCAATGGCTTCCTCTTTGTTATAATCCCACTAACAGTTGAGTGTGGAATATTTAGTAGTGAGGAAATGTCAGGAATGGCCTTATTGCACAGGTGGCAACCTATCCCGGTCCCACGCTTGAGTTCACTGAGCTCCTGAGAGCGAGCCATTCTCTCACAAATGTGTGTAGAAGCGTCTGCATGCCTAGAGCTTGATTTATACACCTGTGGCCATGAAGGGATTCAACACCTGAACTCTGGGATCTGGAGGAGTGTCCCAATACTTCTGGCAATATAGGGTATACAGAAGGGTCTCATTCTTGTGTCAGATTCTAAAATCTATATCTATCAATGTATTATAAACAACTTCTGTTTTTATGTATATATGATATCACTGCATTTCTATGGAGATAATCATATTTTCCTGGCCACAGCATTGGACATACAGTATATCTGTCCTGAGCTCACGCTGAAACCCCAACACAACAGGAACTCTTCTAAACTAGCATAACAAAACACTAAACACTACTAAATCCCCACCCTATTGATCTTGCACAACAACAACAACAACAAAAACACATTATATAACACTTAATTTTGGCATTTACCAACCAGGGGCCTAATGCACAAAACTAGGATAAGGGATTAAGCCGGGATATCTTGATGATCCTTGCTCAATTTATTTTAATATGTCTTTCGTTATCGTTCTTGGTGTGAGTGTGCCTTCAGGGTAAGTTTACATGACAGCGTTGTACTAAATTTTGCATACAGATGACAAGATCATCAAGTTATCCCGGCTTAATCCCTTATCCTAGTTTTGTGCAATTGGCCCCAGGTCTCACAGCGTCATGCTAAAGAGTCGTGTGTATTATGTGAATGAGATTTGATTGTTCACGGAGCGGCGGATCACCATTTCAGCGATTAAGATCCACTCTGTTCTTTACATGAAGATATCAATGACTTCAGAAGACTTGGAATGCAATATGAGTTAATACTTTTATACTGTTTTTGGTTTATACTGTTTTTGGACTGTACTTGTATTTGCCTGTAATGTGTTTTATATTGTTGGTAGGTGGGAAGGTTTAGGGTAGGAGTGGATTTAGTTGCTCCAAAATATAAAAGTAGCCTATAAATATTCATAAAATCATATCTTATTTTACAAATGCAAAGAATGAAATGTGTTGCAACAGTAAATGTGTGTGTGCACCACAGATGCAGCCTGCCATAGACTTACATAGGCATCACTTCCGTGAGACCAGCTGGCATTTACTCCCCATGGCAAAGCATTCTGGGAAATAGAAATCCCAGCCCAGTTTCAGTTACATTTAAGTTTGTCTAAATTAAAAGATACAACATTGAAACAATTCAGATAACTTAAAATTAGTCGGAGAACTCACAACACTAAACACTCATTAAAGTTAATTTGATCGAGCTCATTTGTTTAGTTTGAGTCGACTTAAACCAATTCATTATTTTGAGCGTTAGGATATTAAAAACATGCTTCAGTTTTTTACCTGCTTTACATTATATATTCAATATTTCTAATATAAAGATGAGCGTGCATCCATTGAAACTCCTGTAGTGGTCATAAAAGCGCTCGACTGCACAACATCCCTCAGGGCTTTACGTTCACAGAAATACTGATGTATTCTCACATTTACTCCACATGTCAATAGAGAGGGCTATTATCATTATTAAATGTTGAGCCATTAAGGCGTCTTGCGCTCAGCAGCGTGCGCGACCGTCGGCGTGAGCTCGGACAGACGGGGAAGCCGGAGGAACAGCCGATAGTTTATCTGTGCTCTTGGGTATTTCCATAGGAATAAAGTATGAAGAGCTAATCGACAGAGCATAGGCTTAGTATAAAATAATATATGTTCTGCCTCCTCTTGTGATGAGAAGTCGCAGCGGATCCCAGTTTACCACTCGACTGCCGTTGTGAAGCGAGTTTGGAGCCAGGCTTTCAGTGAAGGAACATTCAGGAAACCTTCAGGAATAAACTGAAGGGAAAACACGTCAGTATGTAAACGAGTTCAACGTTAGAGAACATATTTTTAAACAGATCTCCAGCACTTTCTAATTCATTTAACAATAAATAGCTTAAAGCTTGAGATCAGAAATCTTGTGAAAGTGATTTTATGATTAAAACATGAACAAATATCTGCTTAATGCTCAAACTCACTTCATTTTGTTCAATTTCTCAGAAGACTTCAATTTCTTCATTTTGCTGTCATTAAATGTGTGAGGAAGAGCGTTTCTTCAGTGCATGGGATTTAATTTTACAATTTAATTTACGGCCTTTTGAAATCTGTTTATAGTTGGTGTTATTATTCTGGCCTCTGCTCTAATGGTCAGATGTGCCGGACTCTCGCTCATCTTCTGAACACTAATGAAGAGATCTGGGATGAGATGGAGAGAACTGGGATGAGATGGAGAATGGAGAGATCTGGGATGAGAATGGAGAGATCAGGGATGAAATGGAGAGATCTGCCATGAGATGGAGAGATCTGGGATGAGATGGAGAATGGAGAGATCTGGGATGAGATGGAGAATGGAGAGATCTGGGATGAGATGGAGAATGGAGAGATCTGGGATGAGATGGAGAGATCTGCCATGAGATGGAGAGATCTGGGATGAGATGGAAAGATCTGGGATGAGATGGAGAATGGAGAGATCTGGGATGAGAATGGTGAGATCTGGGATGAGATGGAGAGATCTGGGATGAGATGGAGAATGGAGAGATCTGGGATGAGATGGAGAGATCTGGGATGAGATGGAGAATGGAGAGATCTGGGATGAGAATTAAGACATCTGGGATGAGTATGAGAGATCTGGGATGAGATGGAGAATGGAGAGATCTGGGATGAGATGGAGAGATCTGGGATGAGTATGAGAGATCTGGGATGAGATGGAGAATGGAGAGATCTGGGATGAGAATTAAGACATCTGGGATGAGTACGAGAGATCTGGGATGAGATGGAGAGATTTCTGTCCTCCATTGACAGGCTAAGCAACTTCCACTGATGCTTCAGAAGCTCATAAAGAGATCTGATCCGTACGGATCCAGCGGATTATTCCAGATGTTGAGACTCCATTGTTTTATATGAGGAAGGAAAGTCTGACGGGTTTGAGTGACATTAGGGCGAGGAAATGATCCCGGGATTCTCATTAATGGGTGAACTGGCCCTTTAAGAGTCTGAGCGACTGCTGATTTATTCAGACATTTGACCAATCCTGAGTCAGTAAATTACATTATTATGAATGGATTCTTCATCACAGAAATGATAGGGCTCTAATTTAATGCCATGACATTGAATTTAAGACGTTCTGATCCAATTTAAGAAATTAAACCAAATAGATTATCGATATTGTATTAACCTATCATAGCTATCCCTTATGCATACATTAGGTTACACCAACAAAATGAGGTTAGATCAAGTAGAATCAGCATTTTAAGGAACAGCCCCCCTCCTCCCCTCTCATGGCGTTTCAGAATCTCATTAAAGGTTCACTTTTAAATGTCATCAAAGATGTCTTTCTATCTTCAGTGGAAAAGAAATGAAGGTTTTTGATGAAAACATCCCAGGATTTTTCTCCATAAAATGGACTTTAAAACCATCGGCCATTTAAACAAATAAAAAGTTTATGTTTTATAAGCACATATGCTCATCTCTCTGTTCTGTGATGCGCATGACGTAGCGTGATACGCGGTTACGTTGAAAAGGTCTCGCTTGACGTAGGCGGAAAACAAAGATGTCGGACGATTCTGAATCCTCCTTCCGCACAATTGTAAACAGACTCGGTGCTTCTGTCAAGCGGGATCTTTCCAACGTAACTGCGTATCACGTGACGTCATTACAGGACAGAGCAGACCAGCATTTGTGCCTAAAAATTAACACTTTTTTAAATTTTATTTGTTTAAATGGCCGCTGGTTTGGCTGGACCAGATCCTTATTCATCGTCTGGTGTGGTCTAAAGGCATCTGGAGCTGCACTGAAACCTTGACCCGTTTGGGCTCCACTGAAGTCCATTATATGGAGAAAAATCCTGGAATGATTTAATCAAAAACCTTAATTTCAATTCCACTGAAGAAAGAAAGACATGGACATCTCACATGACACGGGGGTGAAGAAACTATCAGCAAAAGTTTATTTAAAAGTGAACTAATCCTTTAAAACACAGTTTAGCATGTGCACGCTGTTGAACTCCAGGGGACGAAACCTCTCAGAACCGCGTGCCTTTAAGGACGAGACCCACACGGAGTAACAAAATGCAAGCTGTATTAAATTGGTTGCTATTGATTAACATACAGACTGCTGGTGGCAGTAGTTGATCAAAGAGCCACACACAACATTATTGACAAATTTCAGATTTACAAGGACCAAAACAGTTACGAATTATACACAGCACTACATAACATCAGAATTGATAATGATTCACTTTCAGCTGGATAGAAAAGAGTCCAATGGAATATTAAAAAGTACGAGTCTATACAATACTCAAAAAGAAAAAACTCAAGGCAACAGAAATGTGCTGAACGGCTTCATAAGGACATAACATGCTTTAGAGGTATTTCATCATCTACTGCAACTATAAAGTGAGCTTAACTTACACAGTTCTGTTAATAAACATCGCACTAGGGACCTTAAGATAGTGTGTGTAGTGTTTCCAGATCCGAGAGCATCCCCACAGCACTCGCGTCTTCCTTTATCCTGAGTTCGGATCAACACCACACGAGGGTCCGTGCGCTAGTTGTCCTTTTGAAGGATCACCGTGGGTCGCATTTCATGAAGCTGCTTCAGAAGAATTTCAAGGACGTCGGAAAACACCTTTTGCACCTCGAAGGTGACGTTCCCGAGGGAGGTCAGCTTCTGGGGGTTTTTAAACTCGATGGGTTTCTGGGTTTCTCTCGAGTGCAACTGAGCATCCGATCGCTTGCACACCACCGTCGCGGTCTTCAGGTGGAACGCCGTGTGGAGTCTTTTGTGTGCGTTTCCGTTGAGCGGTACCGTTGCCTTTCTCTTCTGGGACGTCTTTGACTCCTGGAGAAACTGAAGAAAGGACACCTCAAATCCCATGGGCTTGAACGAGCTCAGGGGCGTATTCTGCCCGGAGACGTCCTCCTGAGCCACGGTCGTGCTGGAGCTCATGGAATCGGTGTTGGTGTCCACGTAACTGACCTGAGAGCTCCTGGCAGTCCGGAGTCTCGTGATCCTTTTAGGTCCGAAGGCATGTTTCTTCAGTAAGTCGATCTTGCGCGGACGCCCCCTCCGCCGCTTCACCACCACCGATACCTCCGAGCAGGAGTCTGTAGACGGCTTGCCATCAGACAGATCGACGTCCTCCGTGCTTTCCTTCTCAGACGTGGGCTTGGAGAACTCAGATTCACTCTGGCCGGGCTCGGCCACTTCTTCGTTCTCAGTCGTCTCAATGGAGCTCTCCTCCGATTTATCCGTGTCGTCGCTTCGGGAGGCGATGCGCTTGTATCTGGAGCGGGGAATCTTTTTACAGTATATGAAGTTGCTCCTCTGCTCTTCCAGGTATTGCTTTGGGAGGCCGTGCTGAAGATAATGTTTCATGATGTTTCGCTCAGAACTGGTCACCGTTTCGCAACCCTTTATCATACAGGCGTACTGCAGCTGTAGGCGTTTGGTGCACATGGCCGAGGCTTCTTCCTGTGTTTTCAAAATGGGTTTCCCATATTTGGTCCAATTGTTTTTATGAGCTTTTCTCTTTTTAAGAGGTACCTTCTTCATAGCTTCCTTCTTGAAAGTGTGCTTCTTGATCACATCCTTCTTGATGACTTCCTTTTTAATGGCGTCCTTCTTGATGACTTCCTTTTTAAAGGTGTCCTTCTTGATCACATCCTTTTTAATGGTGTCCTTTTTAATGGCGTCTTTTTTAATGGCTTCCTTCTTGATAGCATCCTTCTTGATGGCTACCTTCTTAATGGGTTTCTTGTTAGTCTCTCGGTTTTCCTTCTCGACAACATCAATCTTTTCATACTTCCTGGGGCGACCGAGTTTAACCCCGCTCCCGCCTTCCCGAGGGTTCATGAGCAGCCGTTTGTACACGTCTTGATGTTTCTTCATGGTGTGCCGCAGTAGATTTGATCGTGTGCTGTAAGCGCATTCGCATCCTTCCACCTGACATCTGAACATCCCTTCCACGGGCTCCACTTTTGAGAGTTTGGTTTGTTTATGCTCTTTGTCGACATGGCCGATGTATTTCCAGAAAGCGGTGAAGGTCTCGGAGCAGTTCGGCTGGTCGCACTGAAACCTGCCCAGGTTGATACTGCACATCATGGCACCGGCTTTCTCAAGGGCTAATTTGTGGAGCTGGAGGTAGTGCTGGAGCAAGTCTGTAACTGACTGAAAAATGCAAGAACAGTCTTTGACTTGACACCTGAACTCATCCACCTCCGTTATGTCCGCGTCCAACTTGTCGTCACTATCCTCGTTTCGCTCCTTGTCCTCAATCTCCTCTTCGTACTGCTCATCTTGACTGTTGACCTCAAATTTAGGCAAATCAGACTGATGCACAGCTTTATAATGCAGGATCAAGTTCTGTTGGATTGTGAAAGCTGCAGCACAGCCCTGGTGAACACACCGATAAGGTCTATAAGGGCTAAAAGCATCATCGAGATCTGCTTTTTTCTCTTTCGCTTTTTTGGGAGATTCTTTTGGCTTAGCCACTCGAGGCTTGCTAGGTTTGGGCCTTTTGTCCAATGCCTGATTTAATGTCTGTACTGGTGTACAAGGATTTTGGGTAAAAGGGGCTATAGGCAGAATCTCTTTTAGTGGTGACACATGGGTTTGACCAGGAACTGAGGACTTAGTGGAAAACCACCCATTTGCATTCTGATCCATTCTTGGAGTCACTGAGGAACGGCCAGACACAATCACTGACGGATGAACAGCCTTCTGAGTTAGTGCCTGTGTTCCCAATGCAGGACTTCTGCACACAAAAGAAGATTTGTGGACGAGTGGAGTAATGCAACGTGAAGATTTGACACTGTCTTCTTTCTTTAAGCCTGATGTAGATTTAACATCTTTCTGCTGTTTACATGGAGTGTTTTTAACTGGATTGGGGATTTCTGGCACCGGACAAGGGCTTCCTCTATCACCATGCAGGAGTCTGTGATTGGGCTTAGGTCTGATTTTCATCCTCTTTATTTCTTCCTGTGAAAAGTTATGAACTGACATATAATGGGCTTTGAGATTGGAGTTGCGCGTGAAGGCCTTGGAACATTTGTGACACCCGAAAGGGGAAACATTAAACTGGTCTTTCATTTGAGTGAGCATTTTATCTGTGTAATTGTGGAGCTTGACAAGGTGTTTAAAAAGAGCATCTTTCGTCATGCAACTGTAATTACAACCATGTGTGTCGCATGCAAATGGTTTTACATAAATTGGTATCTCCTTGGGTAAATCAGTGGGCTCTGGCTTAGTAGGCGGAGCTTTGCTTGCATCACTTATTGCAGGAGCAGCCACAGGTTTGATAACCTCATTAATTTCCCTGTCTAGGTCAAGATTCTCAAGAGCTTTTTGGATCTCCAACACTTCATCCACTTCGGTTACGGGTATATTGGTGGACTGATCATTGACGCCACTTCCCGAAGATATAGATGAAACCGTGTGAATTACACCTTCACTTGGCTTGACGTCCCCCAATTGTGAAATTGCCTCGATAGGGATGATAGGGGCTGTGTTTCCCACAGGTTGCGGCTCACTTTGAGGCATTCTCAATCAAGTTAGAGGTATGTTGTGGATCCACAATGTCAGGACTAGCAACAGACATTTGTGAGTAGGAACTGTCAACACTTGATCCACGAGGCAAGCTGCTTTTTTTGTAAAGGTCTCCAGCCAATATCTGTTGACGTAGTCTTTCTTTGACACTCTTCTCAGACACCAGGTTCTGAGCAAGACTGGCCATGGCTGCCAGAAGCCCATCATTTGATAAGTCACTCGCACTGTCTGTTATTTTTTCCTTGAACTCTTTCATCTTGTTTAAAGTTTCAGCTTGAAGTATTTGACTGACATGATCTGATGATCCGCTAGTCAGGCTGGATGTAGATTGGTCATCAGCCAACAATTGAGAAAGAAGAGGATCACTGACTTCGTCATTAAACAGAGGCATCTCAGAGTAACTGGCTTGTAGCTGATGTTTGACACTACCAGTGTGCTGGATGACACTAGTTTCTGACATGCGACTGCTCTGAGCATATGGACCACAGGGGGGTGGAAGCGTCTGCTGTTCTTGTCCAGAGCTCGCACACAGATTGGGCGAGCTTTGCTTGAACACTACCCCCATCTGTTTGTCATTGCTGTTGTAGGTGCCATTGGCTTGGGGAAAAGTGACATTTGGGTATAGTTTTGGATCAAGAGGGCCCTTACTCTGTGGCAGGGCCACATATGAGGATGGTGTGGGATGAGGCGAGTTAAGAAGATCAAGAAATGAGCTAGGGAGGTCAGCTGTCAGGTCAGCTTCATCGAAGGGTTTGCAATGAGCGCGTTTTGACAAATGTCCTCCCAGAGATTTAGAACTGGGGAATTCTCTATAACACCGGCAGCAAATGAACTTGCCATCTTTAATAATCGCAGGCCATTTTGTTCTTTTGCTTCGTTTAACTTTTTTGGTGCCTTTATCACTGGACACAGTGTTATTCTGACAGCTTGGAGAACTGCTGTTTGATGGGGGAGTTTCACTGATAGGGAGTGGTAAACCTAAAGCGGTATCTCTCTCCAACTTCACTACACACTGACTATTGCCCACTACGGAGAAATTATCATTAGTTTGCTGCGTGTAATCTGCTGAAGTATCCTTTGAAACTGAATTGTCAGCGTAAGACATTTGAGCAGATCCCAGATTTGTTTCTACAACAGGATTAACAACTACATTAGGACCCATGATTTGCAGCGGTGGATTGAGACTGCCAACTGGATGTAGGCTTTCATCCGAGGTGCCATTGAGTTTTTGAACGCTGTCTGCTTGAGCTGGTGCAGGGTAAACATTAGTATTATTCTGCGGTTGTAGAGTAGTGTAGCTCATACCTCTCTGCTCACCAGAAGCTGTATTCATGCGAGCAAAATGGCTGCTAGAAAGTGTGTTCATGGTTTGGGTCATTGTTTGAGAATTACATATCTGCTGCTGGAGTACTGAATTGTTCCTGGAATCCCACAAGTGGTCTGCTGCCATTTGAGACTGATTTGTACCATTTCCAAGCTGAGAGAGAACAATGGGATCTAATATATTGTCCATTTCATTGGTGCGGATATGCCCTGGGGACGCAGTGACTTGAGCGGAGACAGAAGGATAGTTGGGGTTTGCACAGTTGGAAGGGTAGGGAGGATGCTGGCTAACGGGATGAACAACAGGACCAGCGACTCTCTGGCCCAGCTGGGCTTGCGGATTCACAACTGAATTGAGGCTTCCGTTTACAGAAACCGATCTGAGTGTGGATTTGACCGCGACGTTGTTCTTCTTTGCGAGTTTCCACTGTGTGTAAAAGTCAGAATGAACAGCCTTCATGTGCTTAGTAACACTTCTGTAAGAGCTATAGTCACGAGTACATGTTTCATAGGGACATTTGTGCCTCTCTTTGCTTTTCTCCACCTGGGCAACATTCATTTCTACTGGTTTCACGGATTTACTCTCCAATACTTGTCCATTATTTGGCACGGAAGCCATTTGTAGAGGAAGTGTCTGAGAAACAGGTGGAAGCATCTGACCCAACGAGACAAGTGGTGCTGTATTGTGGGAAGTCTGTGCTGGGGAGGTCATGTTACTACTACTACTACTACACAGGCTCTGATATGAGGTTTGAACCGGAGGTAAAGGATTAGGGCCGTAATGTCTAAATACTTCATTGTTATTGTTGTACAGTGGTGTAGTACCTAAATCTGAGGTCGGCAGCTGACCATCAGGTGGTGGGACAGGCAGAAAGTCCTCTAATACGCTCTGGTATGAAGATGTAGACGGCATAGGGTCTGAATCGCTCATCAAGGCCTCCAAAAGAGACTCCTCGGGTCTATGTGGAATTAAGTGAGGCTGGCTCAGGTGGTCACTGATCACTGGGATATGCGGATGGATGGGATGTTGCTCAGGTTTACTTGCCCCAGAATGGACACACTCTTCTTGGGCAGAAAAAGCACTATTTAGCATATTTTCAACAGAATGCTTTATCGTCCCCATGCCAGATGGATGATCCACTTGTGACCCTGTGCCGTCGTCATTCAAAGGGGCGACTGCGAGAGAGCCCTGATCTGTTTGATTGGAGTGGTCTGGATGAGGTTCTGCTTGTTGAATACTGCTTGAAGAGGTTTCCACTTTCATGACATGGCCCTCTGCATGGAGGTCTAGCTCAGACTGCGAATGAAAGACTTTCCCGCAGTCCGGTGCTTTGCAGGTAAATGTTCTGTAATGCTGTGCCTCATGGTCATACAGTTTGTAGGCTTCAGAAAAAATCTTGCCGCAACCGGGAAACATACACTTAGCCTTGAAGACTGGGTGGTCTTTCTTGTGTATGATAAGTTCGGCATTGGAGTCAAAGCTGGCTTTGCAATTAAGCTGAATGCAAATGTATGGTTTGGTGCCGCAGTGCGCCTGGAGGTGATCGTTTAGATGATCAACGCTGACAAACTGACGGCGGCAATACTGGCACACCACTTTTGTGTTCTGCATTTCAAGGAAGCACTTCGCTTCTTCGTTATCGCCGTGATCTTTCACATGGGCAACAAGATTTCGGAAATATTTAAATCCCCTCCTGCAGCTTTGGACTGGGCAAATATTCCCCTCACAACTGTCTTTGAAATCTAAGCTATCAGAGTCATTACCAACTCCATTAGTAAGTCTGTTGGATTGTCCAGCGCTGTTATTTTTTGTCTTGAACTTACGCGCCTGGTTTTCACTGCTTTTAGCTTTCAGGGCTGCTATGACAGGGGCAGCTGTTTTGGGGTTGGCTAATTGCTTACTAGTCTTCATTGCGGCAAGCCGCTCTTTGCAAGAAAGTTTAACATGCGATGCGACGTGTGGTTCAAGTGTCTCTTTTGTTTCAAAGGTCTCTAAACATATCGGGCAGCTGTAGAGTCCATCTTTCAAGTGAGTCTGCGCATGACGCACTATTCGGTGACCAAGAAACTCCTTATCGCATAAAACACAGTATTGCATGTAAGCCTGCCAGTTTCTAAACCTAGCTGAGACGAATCCTTTCTCTCGCAACTTTTTCAACTCCCTGTTCTTCTGCTTCTGATCCTCTATTTCATTTAGTTCATTAGTTGTGTCCAGAAAGCGCTGCGAGACATCCTTGAACTCCTCACTAAATATGTCGGTCTCTTCCCCTAAGCCCTCAGGGTCACCATCGTTCAGCTCATCAATGGAGGACACAATTGAGGCTTCCTCCCCCATTAGAGCCAAACAGTGGCGTTTTAATGCCTTCCAGTTCCAGAACTCAGGATCAAAAGGCCACTGGGTTTTGAGGACTAGAAGGAGCTCACAGCGCAGAGAGTTGGGCACCGGTAGGTCTTCCTCGTCGAGCTTCTGGTCTGGCTCATTGTAAAGAGTTTCCACTGCATAGTACGAGTCCACGGTTGGCTCCAGAAGAAACTCTGTCAGTTGGCATGCCCTTTTGACCTCCAGGTCAGAGGGCAAGATGCAGGAAATGGTTTTGCAGACAGTGGCCTTGGTGCTTCCTTCGCACGACTCCAGTCGCAGAGCTCGTATGCAGATCTCAACACAAGTCGAAAGTCCAACTTTGTCCATCTATTGATTTGGAAAAGTAGTATTTAGTATTTAAGTCCTTTGACCATGTTTAAAATGAACAGCATGAATCGAGAAAGACAAAAGGCTCACCTCTGACTGGATGACTTTGATGAAAAAGAGCAGGTGGAACACGGATTTAGACAGAAATGACATCTGACGGCATCTGTCCAAGAAGCCTTGATCTGAAGGCTCTAATCGCTTGAGCAGTTTCCCCCAGAAGAGAGTCAGCTCCCTGCCAGAGAACAAACATCCCGCAAACTCTTTACAAACAGAGCACTTTAAATTAAATCACCATCATAGTTGCAGCAAACTCTCATTGGTCAACTTTAAAAGCATGGGTAAGGTTTGTGACTTGCCAAGCACAGTAGGTATCCTCCTGTAGAATCTGACGGGTCAAAAAACCAGAACACAAAGTAAACGCCGCTTTCTCATCCCCATCAGCCTCAAGGTTACAAATCATCTCTAAAGCATCACGACAGTCCACTTTTGAGAGCTGAAAAGATAGAGAAAATGCAGATTTAAACCCAACTATGAAAATATACTTCCAATTTGAATACATAATTTGATATTGTTTAATCTGACTAGGAATGGTAAGACACAGAAGTATAAGTCTTACCTCTTCCATTATAAGCTCCTGCGGAGCAACCGTGCACAAACACACCAGGAACATCTGCTTGAAGTGTCCCGTCTCCTCAAACCCGGAGAACTCGGCACAGGCCTTGGCCAGCGACGCAGCCTGATCGACAAAGCTCTCTTTGATCAGGTGCTTGACCCGCATCCGGAGAAGTGTTGGTCCTTCCAGGGAGAGGAACTCGTGGACTAGACGGAAAATCACAACCTTTCAATGCTAGCGAAGCACCGACAGCCGGTGCTGTGGTCAGCTCATGTGTGATGAAGAGAGGAACCCTAACTCACCTTTCTCTTGCGGTGGCTGGTCATTGGTGAGGATGGCCTGCAGTGTCGGATTGGTCCAGACCCCTTGCTCTTGTGCGATGGTGGAGAGAATGAGGAGATGACTGATTCCCTTCTCTTGCACAAGAGGATGGGCGATCTACAGACACAAAACAAACATTACAAACTCTTACTAGCTGTTGACTATCAAGTTCTGTACTTTACTGATGATAAAGCTGATCAATGCAAATACTAGTGACTAAACATACCTGGACAGATGACCTAAACCTCTCCCACAATGCATCTGGGATATTCTGGGGCATGGAGATCAGCAGCTCTGCACAGCTCCTGCAGAAGAAGGATACACACACTGATATAACAGACTGGAGCAGTGAGAGGAGAAGTGTGAGCTAGGGCTGTACTCACAGCGAGAGCCTCTCCAGCACCACGGGCACCTTCTCACACTGGGCGGAGAGGTACGGCAACACCTGTGCAAAGCTCAGCAGGGCCTTAATGTACACCTCCAGCACGGGCAGCGGCTCCTCCTCCATCCTCCACAGGCTGGCATACTCCACCAACGTCTGAAACAGCACAAGCGCCGGTCACACACTCAAGCTCACTCGGGCATAGGGTACCTCTATAACCGGGGTGTAACCGGACCCAACCACAACGCAGATTTAGGAATCTCTATTTAAATGCACACTAGTACTAGCAAACAATACACTTATAGACGTCTATGGAAGCGGCAATAACAGTCCTTTCGGTTATAATTTGACTAAATCTTTTATTCATATCAGACACACATTTGATAAATCATCAACCCAGACTCGCTGAATTAGGGTCATTTGCGTTTTAATTGATTTTTAATCATCACACACAAGTGTGAACCGCTGTGTCTAGTGTTGTCAAAGGAAAAATACGAGCCATTCGTGTTCCAATACACAGCAGTCTTAAAGAGTGAAAAGAAGCATGGCAGACGTCATGATGATTAGTTACACAATCTTTTTTTTAAATTATGGTCATATAATTGACCAATGCCAATACCAGAGTAAACACACTAGGGCTGGGTATTGATACACATTTCACAATTCGATTAGATTTCAATTGTGGATATATATTAGTGGTGTGAACCTACACTGGTCTCACGGTTTGGTTATGATGCACTGCATGTCAATCAGTGTTAAGACCTTTTTTCACTGACGAAAACGAGACGATAACTAAATAAAAACTAGTGCTGGATTACAAAAAGTATGACGAAAATCTTCTGTCATTTTCGTCAACGAATAAAAACGAGACGAAAGTGTCAGGGAGGGACGATTAGAGAAGAGATCCAGTCAGAACTGATGTCCTGTGTAACGGATGAGCACATTTGAGTTGTAACGTGCGGATCTAACCGCAGGAAAACACGGCACTGTTGAGCTTCTCCAGGCTCACGCATCTCCAATACAGCGCTTCAGAGCGGCTCAATCAATGATAGCACACATTTATATCAGGCAACTGTTTATGAATTAATGCTGATGAACAAGAACAATGTTTACTTTACGATGTGCATATAGTAATATGCTTTAGACGGTTGTAACAATGCATATTTAATCTCCCTCATCTGAACTTGAAAGAGCAGCTGCAACTGCAATAATAATGCGTTTCAAAATAAGAGTCCCGGTGTATTCCCAGCTTGTTTATAATTAAGAGTCAAGCATTATATATTCGTTTTTGGTTAAATAATAAACTATATTTAATTTAATTCCCATTTAATTCATAGTCAGGAGGAAAGACCAGTATTTGACACATATTCAATAAAGTATCAGGGTTATAATAGTTTCATAAAACCATTAAAAATCTCCATTACTTAAATAAATAAACAAACTTGAAGCTTTAGCTTAACCTGATATACTAACTAAAACAGAAATACAAAGTTATAAAAACTATATAGATGTTTAAAAAAAAAGAAGTGAATTGAGCTCTCTTTCGTGTATTTTTGTCAAACACAATGATGTCACAATGTCAGTTCAGTAACAGTCGGTTATGTAACGCTTAAATGCTCAAATAATGCATTACAATTTAACTAAACTCATTAGATTTTAGTCGACTAAAACTAGACTAAAACTAAA
>CM040917.1:36423717-36428717 GCA_023029165.1 Gobiocypris rarus
TGGGCATGTTTTTGTGAAATATCAGGACACAAATGTGTATAATGACATGGGTATGACACAGGTATTACAAAAAGAGGGTGAAATATGAGGACGTTCCCCATGTCCTCACTTTTCAAAATGCTTATAAATCACACAGGATGAGGTTTTTATCACAGAAAGTAAACTGTGCAGTCTCCTGTGATGGGTAGTGTGTGTGTGTGTGTGTGTGTGTGTGTGTGTGTGTGTGTGTGTGTGTGTGTGATGGGTAGGTTTAGGGGCAGGGGCAGTGTGTGTGTGTGTGTGTGTGTGCACTGTGTATTATTATTAATATACTCATGCATGTATATATTTAAGTTTTTTTTTTAAATATTTTTATATAGCCTAATATAAATTGTATATAGCCCCCCCACCCCACCACACACACACACACACACACGATTGATTGAGTGTATATACATTTTGGATGTGATTACTGGATTTGACAGCCCTAGAATCAATAACAACAGCCCTTTTCAGTATATTTATTCATATAGCCCGGTCACAGGGTTATGGCATTGATATGATCATGAAGCACAGAAATCATAACACACTGAGAATAAAGGCTTCCTGGTGTCATGACAGACCTGATTCTGCCATCACACACTAACAGGAATCAACACAACATGCTTTATTTGAAACATTTAAGAGAAAAAAACACCTGGAATATTTATTTTTCTGAATATTTCTGCATAAATGTTGAGTTGTATTGGGGCATGAGTTCAGATCTGGAGGAAAACTCCTGTGATTTGTATCTTTATTCATTCATTATTAAGACACATATCATGAACATATTCTGCAGAATGACCAGCCCTTTCTATCAAAATAATGCATTAATACTTGATATTTCAGCTTACGAGTTTAGATATGCAGATCTTTAAAGAAATCATAACAGTCTAAATGATTTATAAATGTCTCTTCTGCTCGTTATCTCCGCTGTAGATCGGCTGTTCTCTGTGAATATAGGAAAGTGTGATTTATTTCCTCCAGTCTTCAGAGTCACATGACCCTTCACTAATCAAATGAGGATCTGATGATCAACACACACTTATGATTATTATCAGTGATGAACACAGCTCATATTTCTGTGGAAACCGAGATACACTATGATTACAAAATGTAATAAATAAATAAATAAATAAGTAATTAATATTTTTATTTAGCAAGGGTGCATTAAATTGATCAAAAGTGACAGTAATGACGGATTTCAAACAAATCAAACAATCTTGGAAAAAATGCCACAAAACTATTAGGTGGCGAAAAAACTGTTTTCAACATTAATAATAATAAAAAAAAACATTTTAAAATAATATAAAAGAAAATTGTAGTAATATTTCAAATTTTTACTGTCGTTTTCATACATTAAAAATTAATATTCCAAACTTTTGACTGGCCGTGCGACTATTTTAGCCCCACTTTAACTCCCTCTGTGTGTGTGTGTGTTTGTGTGTGTGTGTGAGTGTGTGTGTGTGTGCGTGCGTGTGTGTGAGTGTGTGTGTGTGTGCGTGTGTGTGTGTGTGTGTGTGTGTGTGTGTGTGTGTGTGTGTGTGTGTGTGTGTGTGTGTGTGTGTGTGTGTGTGTGTGTGTGTGTGTGTGTGTGTGTGTGTGTGTGTGTGTGTGTGTGTGTGTGTGTGTGTGTGTGTGTGTGTGTGTGTGTGTGTGTGTGTGCGTGCGTGTGTGTGTGTGTGTGTGTGTGTGTGTGCGTGTGTGTGTGTGTGTGTGTGTGTGAGTGTGTGTGTGTGTGCGTGTGTGTGTGTATGTGTGTGTGTGTGTGTGTGTGTGTGTGTGTGTGTGTGTGTGTGCCTCACGGGGGCAGCACTGCAGCGTCTCCAGAGCAGGACAGATGCTGCTGTTGTGGAAGTGGGAGCTTGCTCTGTATACTGTAAACCCCAGTGTAAATCATACAGATGAGTAGAAATCAATCCATCTTGATGAGCATTTGATATTTCTATTGCATTTGAGTTTAATGAACGTGTCTTTAAACTTCAGGAACATTTGTCAGCTTTCTTTGAGATGATGATGAACACAGGAGCAGGGATGTCCAGTCCTCTCAGCCGCATCATGGTCACGTGAGGCCTTCTGGGAAAGCCCCTTCTTTATTCACAGGTTTAAGTTAGCAGAACGCTTGTGGATTGCACTGAACTCAAAATACTGAATAAGTGCAATTTGATTGCACTTACGTCTTAGGAGCGGGACTCGGTTCACATCATGCACCTCAGCTGACTGATTGACTGCAATATTACTTATGATATCTAATATGGTGTTGTGTGTGTGAGTTATGGCGTGTTGTAACTACGTGTGATGCACAACATCATGTGACTTTTCCTCAACAGATCAACCGGCACAGAATCTCAACTGTAGGTTTGATCTGAGCCAAAATAAACAACATCACTGCAATAACATCAACAATAAAGTTCACAAACAATCAAAAATAAATTAATAATTTTCATCCATCTCAGCCACGGTGCATGATGGGAGCCGAACCCCACTGTTGGACTATTCCGATTGGCCATCGGGCTAGATTTGGGCTATTCCGATTGGCCATCGGGCTAGATTTGGGCTATTCCGATTGGTCATCGGGCTAGATTTGGGCTATTCCAATTGGCCAGCTAGATTTGGGCTATTCCGATTGGCCATCGGGCTAAATTTGGGCTATTCCGATTGGCCATCGGGCTAGATTTGGGCTATTCCGATTGGCCATCGGGCTAGATTTGGGCTATTCCAATTGGCCAGCTAGATTTGGGCTATTCCGATTGGCCATCAGGCTAGATTTGGGCTATTCCAATTGGCCAGCTAGATTTGGGCTATTCCGATTGGCCATCGGGCTAAATTTGGGCTATTCCGATTGGTCATCGGGCTAGATTTGGGCTATTCGGATTGGTCATCGGGCTAGATTTGGGCTATTCCGATTGGCCATCGGGCTAGATTTGGGCTATTCCGATTGGTCATCCGGCTAGATTTGGGCTATTCGGATTGGTCATCGGGCTAGATTTGGGCTATTCCGATTGGCCATCCGGCTAGATTTGGGCTATTCGATTGGCCATCGGGCTAGATTTGGGCTATTCGGATTGGTCATCGGGCTAGATTTGGGCTATTCGATTGGTCATCCGGCTAGATTTGGGCTATTCCGATTGGTCATCCGCCAGATTTGGGCTATTCGGATTGGTCATCGGGCTAGATTTGGGCTATTCGATTGGTCATCGGGCTAGTTTTGGGCTATTCGATTGGCCATCGGGCTAGATTTGGGCTATTCTGATTGGTCATCGGGCTAGATTTGGGCTATTCCGATTGGCCATCGGGCCAGATTTGGGCTATTCCGATTGGCCATTGGGCCAGATTTGGGCTATTCCGATTGGCCATCGGGCCAGATTTGGGCTATTCCAATTGGCCATCGGGCTAGATTTGGGCTATTCCGATTGGCCATCGGGCTAGATTTGGGCTATTCCGATTGGCCATCGGGCCAGATTTGGGCTATTCCAATTGGCCATCGGGCTAGATTTGGGCTATTCCGATTGGCCATCGGGCTAGATTTGGGCTATTCCGATTGGTCATCGGGCTAGATTTGGGCTATTCCGATTGGTCATCCGGCCAGATTTGGGCTATTCCGATTGGCCATCGGGCTAGATTTGGGCTATTCCGATTGGTCATCGGGCTAGATTTAAGCTATTCCGATTGGCCATCGGGCCAGATTTGGGCTATTCCGATTGGCCATTGGGCCAGATTTAAGCTATTCGATTGGCCATCGGGCTGGGTGAGCTTTTCCGATTGGCCATCCGGCCAGATTTGGGCTATTCCGATTGGCTATCGGGCAAGATTTGGGCTGTTCCGATTGGCCATCGGGCTAGATTTGGGCTATTCCGATTGGCCATCCGGCTAGATTTGGGCTATTCCGATTGGCTATCGGGCAAGATTTGGGCTGTTCCGATTGGCCATCAGGCTAGATTTGGGCTATTCCGATTGGCCATCGGGCTAGATTTGGGCTATTCCGATTGGTCATCGGGCTAGATTTGGGCTATTCCGATTGGCCATCGGGCTAGATTTGGGCTATTCCGATTGGCCATTGGGCTAGATTTGGGCTATTCCGATTGGCCATCGGGCTAGATTTGGGCTTTTCCGATTGGCCATCCGGCTAGATTTGGGCTATTCCGATTGGCTATCGGGCAAGATTTGGGCTGTTCCGATTGGCCATCGGGCTAGATTTGTTACGTAGACCTGGTAACTCTGCATGCAACCAAAATTAGAAAATGATGTGTTCATCAACATATGCGTTTAGTTAACATATTGGGGTTTACAGTATTACAAGCATTTTTATTTGTCTCTCTCATCCTGGAAAACAGATTATACCTCATGTTGTACCACACAGATCTAGCCAATCAGATGCTTCAGCCACGAATGAGACTGAAAAAACACACAAAACGAGCCCTTTGGATGCGTCCCGTTCAAACTCCCAGCTTCAGTACGGTGTGCAGGAAAGAGTGCGCTCAGGGATCAAATGATGATGAGCCAAACAAGCAGACAGTGGTTTCCCACTGGATCTCATTAAACCTCTTTCCAAGGACACCGAGTCACACGTGCTTTCCAGACTCCTGTAATCTCCAGTGCTCCCGAAGGTTCTGTGCGGTGTGTGTGTGTGTGTGTGTGTGTGTGTGTGTGTGTGTGTGTGTGGTGTACAGCAGCGGGTTGATGAGCGAGTTGATGTAGCCCAGCCAGGTGAGGGCGTCCGACACCTGAGGCGAGGGTTCAGCAGCATCAGGCCCACCAGCAGCTCCTTCAGGAAGAACGGCAGCCAGCACAGGATGAAGGCTCCCAGGATCAGGCCCAAGATCCGCGCTGCCTTCCTCTCCCGAGACGTGCAGATCTGATTCCTCTCGTCCAGCTCCTGCGCCTCCAGATCGAAGGGTGGCACGCGGGCGGTGGCGGTGCTCCGGTCAAACTCCGCGGTGGGGTCGGAGGTGGACACGTCGGAGATGCAGAAGGCGTGTGTG
>CM040917.1:36436217-36458717 GCA_023029165.1 Gobiocypris rarus
AATAAAAAAAGACCCTTATGACTGGTTTTGTGGTCCAGGTTTAGTTAATTACTAAGTACTTAAAATAAAATAAATGCAATTAAAATGTACCCTAAAATACTATTTCAGAATAGCAGTCTTTCTACTTCAAAACTTCATGTTTCATTCAATATTTTACTTTTGAATTTTATATTTGACAGAAGTCGACAGAAGTTTCTGAGAAAAAGTAGTTTTAAAGTAAATCCTGCTCCTGTTTTTTAAACTATAACACCTCAAATCTGCTCAAAGACACAAGAAGACGTTCATGCAGAGAGTTAGCCACGTTCTCTGTGACTGACGCAAACACCAGTTCTGATTTCTCTGGATCGTAATGGATGTTCCTGTGCAGACTGGACATATATGTAGAAAAAGATGGGTCAGAAGGGGCATAACATAAAAGAAAATAACATTATGAAGTTTAGTTTAAAATATTAAAGTTACGCTAAACTGAAGGACCCTAACACAGAAGTTGTTACCCTAAAGGAAATAAAACAAGAGCGATAAAGTTAAAGTGATGTGTTTGGATCAAACGAGGGTTAGCCAATGCTTCAGCTGAAGAGCAGCCAAGGCAACAGCGACCCTTACACACTCATCAACACAGCAGGAGCAGGAGTGATGCTTTCACATCCATCAGCTAGCCCAGAGAGTGACCACATCTACAGCCTCCAGCCCTTCCCAGAATCCGTTACACCCAGGAGCCCTCCATGAGGATCACCTCCACCTCGTTTGGCTCACACACTGGCCCTCATGATCAGAGCTGCACTGAAGGAGATCCAAGCAATACTACTGAAGGTCAAGACAACGGTTCAAACGGGACATGGCCACAAGGTGGAAGTCAACATTCGATTTACTGAAATCAAAGATCGTATCATCTTCAGAGGATCAGAGAATCCCTCCAGCTTTGCAGCTGTGAAACGAGTTCATTCAGAAGCCGATGCATCTCTCTTGGACCCAAGGTTCAGACAGCAAGCCTTTGTCAAGCACCCGGCAGCAGAAGCTCCGGTGAAGAGGCTTCCAGCAGCTCTTAACCCGCCTCAGAGAGCCATGCTTTCAGAAGCCTGATGAGAGGATAGCACGCTCGAGGAGATGCGGGCCTACCTCTCTGAGCCACGTCAGACCCTCTGGCATAGGCGTAGATTACGCGGGGGACGCGGGGGACATGTCCCCCCCACTTTATATAAAATGTAAATTCGTCCCCCTCACTTTTGCATTCGGCAAACTGTGTTCAGTTGATGTTTTCACGAGGCAATGTGTATAAATCCAGATTCAAAAGTAAAAATTCAAAGAGACGAGATCTATCTACATACGTGTGCCTTTCACGTTTCCATGGTAATCAGTCCCTCACGTGTCACGGCCGCCCCACGCCCATGCTCGCGCCCGTGCTGTAATCATCATTTTCATAGAGGTCGCGATCAGTTCAAAACGGCAAAAAAAACGATTCACTCCTTTTTTACCAAAAAGTCAAGCACAGTAAGTTGGCACGATCCGAATTGTGTTGCACAACGATGAATAACTGCCTTTTTCTCTTGTTGAATAATTACGTTAGCAGGTTTTGCTGGAAATTGAAAATATTTGCTGTCCGCACAAACGTGCACTTATTTTCAGTGTATTTTCTTTTGTAACGTCTTTTATTTTCACATATATGTTATCAAAGCTCTTAAAATTAGAATATAGATGTGATTTTTAATGTTGAATTCAGGTTTTTTTATTATATTTTATTTTATTTATAATTTGTATTATATTATACAATTCATTAGCAATGCAGTATTCAATTGTATGCATTAACGTTCTAACATAGGTCTTAATTCATAGTTTTCTCTTTCTTTTATTGTTTAAAATGCAATTTTGAAAGTAATTTAACTTTCTTTCTGTGTTGTCAAGATTGAACAAGACACAGGCAGTTTAGGTTATCAGGTCAGAAACAGGATGACACACAAACAAAAGAAACGTCACAGGTGAGAAGTGATAGAGTGGCTTTTAAAAATGTTTTATATACATTGTACAATTTTTCTATACATCTATGCTTAATGTTGAACCAATATTCGTAGTACCATATAGACCAATCATAAAATTGTCATTAGGAAAATATAGGAAAGATAATTTAGGATACAAATGATTGGCTATTGTCTAGCAGTGTACATCATTTCTTCTTTATGTCCCTGTATGTACGTAGTTCAAACACTTCTTTATTGTCAATAGACAGAGCCAGAAGTTAATTCAAAGTTGAGAGAGGATGAGGCAGAAAGTTTTGAGGAGGCTTCAGAGGTGAGGAAAAACAAACGACTGGAATAAGATAATTAATGGAATAAGTTTAGTTTTTTTTCCATTAAACAATCATTATGTGTTTTATGTCTACACTGCCTTGCATAAGCAAAACAAAGTAACTACTCCGTTTGTGAAAAGTTATTACTAAAGTTATAACTAAAATCAAGTCTCTTAGGATTTGGCTTAGATTTGGGAACCAAAAAATGGGTCTTTTGTTGTTGTGTACCTTTTATCGTATGCATTTGCAAACTGAATGGAATGTACAAAATATTTAGCAACAATGTCTATACATTTAAATATTTCTGCTACTAATCAGACTAATTTGTAATTTTTTATAGACAGAACCGAGAGCATCAGACTTAGGGTTGACTGTTGTAGAAGGAGGCTTATTGCTTTAACATAAATAGCATATTAAGCCAATTAAGCAAAAAGATATAACATTAAAAATAAAACCAGTCAATTAGACGCAAGTCAGAAAAAACTGATATCGCTTGACATTCTGTCCCCCTCACTTTTGAAATGATGGCTACGCCCCTGCCCTCTGGAGATGTTCACCAGTGTACAAGAGCCTTTCTGAGGTCTGTGCCGTCTGAATTATCTCAGTCAGAAGAAACAGACTCTGGGAGCTTTTATGAATGCAAACATTTCTTAAAGCAGCCCTGATTTATTTTATTGATTTGAAAAGTCCAGCTGGTTGTGCAAAAAAGGCTTCATATTGTGATTTATATTTATGTTTATTAGCCTCTCACTCACCCGAGCACTAGCGTTGGGTCAGACTGCGTTTCCCAGAAGCCCACCTGCCGGGGCTGATCACTGCACACCAGATTCACATCAGCCGACTCTCTAAACTCCGCTTGCATTGAGGGAATGCATCGCCGGTGCTTTCCCACCGGAACACGGCCCTCAGCCGGAAGAGCTCCGGCATGACTGGAGCTCATTTAGCCAACTCTCAGGCCACATCCACACAAAGCCAGAGCTTTCCCTATCCAATCTATTTTTTCCCTCGTCTCCAGATTGTCTGGGAGGACAAAGGACACTTTTAGCAGTCGACATCACGCTGAGTGAATCAATGCAGAATGGCTCTAATCACATGTGTTTCCTTCACCTGAACCCCCCCCCTCATGCTATGATCACCTGGAACACCTCAAATCGATTTGATTTAAACGTCAATTCTCACTATACAATATGATATGTGTTTGATATCATTTGAAATGTCTCTGGTACAAATATCTCATCCCCACAGAAATATTCAAGAAGAGTTTTTAGAGCTTAGAGATATTTTGCATATTATGATGTGTCCAAATACCCAGCGTTACGTTCAGAAAGTCAGGAATACATCTCTCAGAGAAATTTGATATTATGTATGGATTACCTTTGAATTGATCGTGTAATTGGCATTATATATTTACCTGACTGTTAATAAATTGTTACACTTTGATTTATTCTGATTTACTCTGGAATTATGAACGATCTCTAGGAGGTTATGAATGAGTATAGGGTTAAACAGAATAATTAAATGTGTGGTTAACTATTAAATATAAATTACCAAATAACCAATTAGCATTCAAATTCGAAATTATAATAAAATGGAGTCAGATAAAGGGGAATTGGAATTAAATCCATTTTGCCCAGCTGAGAGCGCCGAACACACATACCTTCACCCGCTCTTCAGTACACATGAAACCACTGAGCCTGACTCAATATTTGGTGATAATATAGCATAATGAGAGATTTATAAGCAATTATTAGTAGGCTGGTCATTTCTGACCGCGGACACCACAAGTGTTATAGGGTTAAAGCCTGTCAGCACAGCCCTACCATCAGATCAATCTGCATAAAGCCCAAACACTTCTTCATACACAGTGTCCCTTTACTTAATCCACACTGGTAACGGTTATAATAAAGGCAGATTTTATGTCATGGCAACAGTTTTACAAATGCGAGCGGTTTCCTTCCAGACGGTGGTTATGCCGACTCCATCTCTGGAGCGGATCACACACTGACGGGAAACCAGACTTCATACCCCGAAGGGAAGCATATTTACACTCTCTCAGTCATTCAGACACTCTTCAGATCTCATGTGCATTAAAGTCACCTCCACTGATGAGACATGAGGACGTAAGTAAACACTGTATAAACTATATATTCTATCCCCCTACACTGCCCCTGCCCCTAAACCTACCCATCACACACACACACACACACACACACACACACACACACACACACACACACACACACACACACACACACACACACACACACTACCCATCACAGGAGACATGCTGCATTTTACATTCATCTGCAGCTGCAACGGCAAAGCGTTCTCAAAGAAAACCACGGTTATATCTTGAATTGTGGTGAATTGTGGTGGCATTTTCCACCTATTAATGTTTCTACTAATCGATTGGGACTCAAATACTACACACACACACACACACACACACACACACACACACACACACACACATTCATATGTAAATGCATCACAGCACTGCATGTAGTCCAACTTACTCTCATGCTATCAAACTAACCAAGTGATTCAGGCTGTCCTTGAGCTCATCCTCTGTCTCTCTTACACACACATACACACACACACACACACACACACACACACACACACACACACACACACACACACACACACACACACACACACACACCTTGGTCTTGCAAAGAGCATTAAGTCATTGCCCACCTGGGGGGGCTGAAAAGTGATCTGTAAAACAGCCTCCCCAAAGAGCAGAAGTGCAGCTAGAAGCATTTGTCAAGTTGTCGGCTCCTTCCCGTAATGTCCTGCCTCGACCTCAATCGCTCAGATGACCTGATGAAAACCTGCCGCATTAAAGTCCAACACATCAGAACTTTACAGCATGTTGCAAAACTACTCAGAACCGTAACAACGACACCTTAAAACAAAGTGTAATCTGAATAATTTACCAAGTCTTAGGTCAGTACACAGACAAATCCTAAGAAATAATAATTAGATTTACTTTGAGTTGAAAATGCCTGCAGTATAAAGTAAAAGCCAGGCCGTTTGAGTAGACTGGACAGAAGAAATCAAACCACAGAAATGACTGAAGCTCACACACAAGATTAAGAAAGAGAATGAAAGAGACTTCAGTGATGAGGACCGACTGCAATTTACCAAAACACCTGAACAGCCCGAAATCCTTCTGGGATAAGGAGAGCATTAAAGCACACATCTCTGTTCACAGACAACAAGATGAAGCTTTCAGAGGAAAGGACATGCAGGATCTTCAGTGCTTCCTGATGCTTTTAGGAATGCGTGATTGCTGTTATTTCGACCAAACGCTGCGATACCAAAATATTACACCTGAGGAAGAGAGCGCTGTTCACTCACTCCTACACGTCCTGAGTACTGAGACTCGAACCCAGGACATTTGGGTTACAAGTCCGACTCTCTAACCATTAGACCTCGACTTTGGCTTTGGCTACACGTCACATGAAGCTGCTGAAATGGGGATCGATTTTGAGGGTTTTCATCTTTAACTGAACGCCATGGCTGAATCAATCACAGTCGAATATGTTTTAAGTGAAGTTCATAACATAATTTTGGGAGGAGTGAACCCATCCAATCTTTCAATAAACTGCTAAGCATATAAGCAGCCTCCTGCCTCCTTCAGGCATCAGTCGTTTTGCATCCCTCCACCTCCCCAACTCCACCTACTTACATCCATGTTTACCTGTCTCTTCTTCCTAGCACTATTAGTCCCTGGGGGTACATCTAATCTCGAGTACAAGCAGCTTCCTCGAGCCCCTCCACCGCAGACAGCAAGCCAAATACGTTTAAACCTTATCAGCTAAAGAGTATATGGATAAACAAACTCGTGAAATGCTATCGGAGATGAAACAGGTGCCCGTGAGATCTTGTCAGCATCTACAGTGAATAAAGCCATCCCAGACACATAGTGCCGGCCCAGATCCGGCCCACATCTGGTACACGCTGAATCCACACGTGTTGCTGTCTGGGATCTGTTGTTCTTTAAGAGGAGTATATAGTAGCCGTTAGAGTGTGGATAGTCTGTAAGGGATGTTTTCTTGCCAGTGCTATCTAACTCTAACCCTTTCTAACGATTCATTAGAGCGCTTTATTGGCCATCATGGCAAATTGGTGGGGCCGATAAAAATGATTCCTCTTGGGCTAGAAACATAACACATGATGTCTTTTAGGCGCCAAACACACACAGTGTTGAACACAGATTATTCTGGTAGGGTTAGGATACTTCTAGTGCTTCTCTCTTTCTTCACTGTATCGGGATGAGAAGATTATAATCACGCACAGACGATCTGAAGTTGATTGAATGCTTCTGTTTCCACCGTACATAACGATATCAAGAGGTCTAAGGCCCTGGCTCGGAGCCAGCCTCACTGGACGTGTTCTCAAGAGAAAACTCAATGGAGGATAGCAGACGATGTTCGGATGGAGGAGAATGACCACACAGACTCAAGCTGAGCGTCACACACAAGACACGACTCACACAATCCAGCGCCAGCTCAATGATGAGGACCGACTGCCATTTCCCAAAACACCTGAACAAGCCACAATCCCTCAGACAAGAGCATTAAACCACACATCTCAGACAACAAGATGAAGCTTTCAGAGGAAAGGACATGGAGGTTCTTCAGTGTTTCCTGATGCTTTTAGGAAGTGCGTGATTGCAGTTATTTTGACCAAACAGTGTGAAACCAAAATATTACACCTGAGGATGTCAATCATCAAAGAGTCTCTTCTGTTCATTATCTGATCATAACTCCAGTATCAGTGTAATATTCCTCCAGTGTAGATCAGCTGTTCTCTGTGTGTGATTTATTCCTGAATTTATCATCATTACTCCAGTCTTCAGTGTCACATGACCCTTCACTAATCATTCTCATATAAGGATCTGATGCTCAACACACAGTTATGATTATTTATGACACCGTAATTGCAGATTTCTTGATGTAAAACACGTAGACGAGCAGATTGAACCTCCATTGATGCGGCTCAGAGGTTGTAAAGAGGAGAGTTATTGTGATGTGTTTCTTTCTCTCTGAGTTTAGCAAGAGGTCAAAAATATGACTTTATTGATTTTCTTGATTGAAATGATTCTTTCTCAGCGGGTCAGGAAAGCAGCATGTGGGTGGACAAACTGCACAGATAAACACTGAATCTCTGGACGATAGATACAAGCAGATTTGCCTGAAATGGTTCAGGGACAGCAGCCAAAACAAGAAAAATGACCATTATTACAATAATACACTCAAAACAATATAGGTGGTGTTAAAAAACACACATGTGTGACCCTGGACCACGTCATAATTCTTGAAATTGTGAAATTGAGATGTGAATATCATTGGAAGCTGAATAAATAATCTCTCCATTGATGATGGTTTGTTAGGACAATATCTGAAAATCTGGAATCTGAGGGTGCAAAAGTTGTCACACAGAACAAAATCACACACAGTAACAGTCGGTGGTGTAATGCTTAAATGCTCAATGAATGCATTACAGTAACTAAACTCATTCGATTTTAGGAGACTAAAACTAGACATAAACTAAATCTAAATGTGCTGTCAAAATGAACACTAATTCAGAAATACACAGGGAACCGGACTTCACAACACCGGACCAACTGAATGAAGACGGGCCTCAGGCCACACATCCACACGAAGCCAGAGCTTTCCTGATCCGATCTTTTCTTGCCCTCGTCTCCAGAAATATCTGCGTACACAAGAAACCACTGAGCCCGACTCAAAGCGATGTAGTATACATGCCAGTCCAGTGTGTGGCGCTGTTTTCTGCCACAGAGATACAATAAAAACAGAGAAGAAGAGGCTAGAAGGGGTACAGCAACGGTCGGAAGTGAGAGACAATCTCACAATAAAATGTGTTTTATTAACGCCTACCCCAACCCTAAACCGACCCTTACAATAATGCAAATACAGGAAATGAGGAAGCACTGATGTACGCATGGCCAGTGCCCGTAGCTGTACCCCTTCTAGTCTTTACCGCGCGTTTTACAGGATATACACACACAAAATGCCGGATCCGTGTGGACGAAAAGCTGATGCGATGCAATATTTTTATGTATACAGCTAAACATGTCTCTGTGTGGACGTAGCCTTAAACACACAGAGGAACTCATGAGCTCATTAATAACAGCAGGTGTAGAGAGTCATCCATCACACACACTGACAGAGAGCACAGCGAACACCAACTCAACTAACAAAGACAGATACACACACATTTATCCAGACCCTTTCCTTTCATCTGCAGCTGCAACGTGCAAAGAAAGACACGGTTATTTTGTTTCCATATCTTGAATTGTGGTGGCATTTTTCCGCACCTATTAATGTTTCTACTAATCGATTAGGACTCGAATACTAGACTGACTTCTGAAACATGACAGCCTGCCGTTTAAAGATTTCTCCATTCCCTTTGATGAGCATGTGTTGTATAATGGAAAAGTGCAAGTCAGAAATTTTGCAAAACCTTGAATTGATGAATAAACTTGAATTTCCTGTCCTGTCCTTATACTGATTAAGTCATTCCACATCAATCCCAACAGACCTTTCCAAGCACTGTGTGATTATGTCCCTTCAGTCTATTGTGCCGCTTCAGTCAGATCATGTTGATAAATGTGTTATAAATCTTTATAACTCGTGTTTGCGTGGGAACGTGAGCCGTGCGCCTGCAGCGTGAGGACAGGTCAAGTAAATGAGAATTAAAAAGCTTGTGTCCATCTTTCGATATTTTTGCTTGCTAGGACACAATCCCACAGATGTTTGTTTAACCCAGAAGACTGGAGTGTAAAGGTCGACACAATGGAGGAGGGAAGGTGAGATGGAACTGGAAGAAAGGGAAAACAGATCAGTGGAGTCTTTACAGAAAGCATTTAGTGCGGACTGAAAACCACTCGGCCCATACACCAAACAGGCATATCATTATGACCTGTGAATAACACTGATTATCTCTTCCTCACGGCTCCTGTTAGTGGGTGGGATATATTAGGCAGCAAGTGAACATTTTGTCCTCAGAGTTGATGTGTTAGAAGCAGGAAAAATGGGCAAGCGTAAGGATTTGAGCGAGTTTGACAAGGGCCAGATTGTGATGGCTAGACGACTGGGTCAGAGCATCTCCAAAACTGCAGCTCTTGTGGGGTGTTCCCGGTCTGCAGTGGTCAGGATCTATCAAAAGTGCTCCAAGGAAGGAACAGTGGAGAACCGGCCACAGGGTCATGGGCGGCCCAGGCTCATTGATGCACGTGTGGAGCGAAGGCTGGCCCGTGTGGTCCGATCAAACAGACGAGCTACTGGAGCTCAAACTGCTCAATAAGTTAATGCTGGTTCTGATAGAAAGGTGTCAGAATACACAGAGCATCGCAGTTTGTTGCGTATGGGGCGGCATAGCCGCTGACCAGTCAGGGTGCCCATGCTGACCCCTGACCCCGCCGAAAGCACCAACAGTGGGACGTGAGCATCAGAACTGGACCACGGAGCAATGGAAGAAGGTGGCCTGGTCTGATGATCACGTGTTCTTTTACGTGAAACCTTGGGTCCTGCCATCCATGTGGATGTTCCTTTGACACGTCCCACCTACCTAAGCGTATTCCCTGGTGCCAGATACCACAGCACACCTTCAGGGGTCTAGAGGAGTCCATGCCTCGACGGGTCAGGGCAAAAGGGGGACCAACACTATATGAGGTCATAATGTTATGCCCGATCGGTGTGTACAGTGCCAGAAGGGCACAGTCAGCCCACGAGGGCTCGGGGACAGTGTCTGTGAATGAAACGCTCTGAGAATCAGCCGTTTAACACTCTGAACAGACACGATGAGATGAAGTGACAAGCAACAGGACAGTTAGTCGATTGCTTCATTATGAGCTCACAGAATAAACCCTGAGCCGAACGTGTGCGGGACAGCCGGGCTCCTTTCACTTCTGGCAACACTTGATAAAGCCGTGGAACTGTGATACTGTCATCCTGGGAGTGTTTAATATTATCTTTACACATCTATTAGAAGCGTATCTTCCTGAAGAACCCTTTCTGAGAGAGTTTATGATATTCTTATTAACTCACCAAAGTATTACACATGTGAGAAGGATACAGAAAACATACATTTTAAAGTTAGACTTTACATTTTGATGTTAATTCCACTATTGTATATATAATGTTCTACACACAGTATTTAGTTCAATCAGGAGTTACTGTTGTGTTACATTTTGTAGATTTGCAAATGAACACAAAAGAAGATTTTTAACTTCAACCGCTGCAGTCTGCCAGTCATAATGCATGTGAATGGGTAACAAACAAAGAGCCCTCGAGACGACACATTGATATCTTAAGACACAAAACGATCACTGTGTCGTCATGAGGGCTCTTTGTGCATGTTGTCTAAGCATGTTGTTTTTTTGCTAAAAATCTTCATTTGTGTTCTGCTGAAGAAACATGTTGGATGCACTGGGGTAAGCAGAAAAACATCACATTTTCATTTTTGGGTGAACTATCCCTTTAAGATCATGTTCCATGAAGATATTTAGTAAATGTCCTGCCATTAATATATCATACATGTATTATTAGCAGTAGTATGCATTTCTAAGGACTTCATTTGGACAACTTTAAAGGAGATTTTCTCAATATTTAGATGTTTTTGCACACTCAGATTATCCTATCAAACCACACATCAGAGAGATTATTTGTATAAATCTCAGTTACAAACCCTTATGACTGGTTTTGTGGTCCAGGTTGGGATATGGAAATTATATGTCCTTGTCTTTACAAACAATATAATCTGTGAACGATCAATGGAGAAAGCTGTCATATATCTCATTATGACTAAAGAGAGCCACTCAAACACCAGTCCTCATATCAAGCCACTTGTTCAGACGCTCATGCTTGTATAAAATCTCTTTAGTGTTTGATATGAAACGCCTAGATAGTTTAGATCCCTTTAAAGGCGCAGTGTGTAATTATTCAGCAGAGGGGCGTGTCTTGACTCGTGAGTGGGCGGAGCTTGTATTCTGCCGCGAGCACTTCCGCTTCTTCCGCTCATGCGTGTGTGTAACGCAGCGCTGTTTGATCATATCACACACATGTGCGTGTGTTAAAGTGATGTTATAATGCTACGATGTGACACTTGTTCACACTGCAGTGAGCGAGATCATATTAGGCGGTAAAACATGTAAATCAAGAACAGCAGATTTACACAATCAGACTAACTGTGTTGAGCTGGAGAACAATGATGAGTTTCTGTCCATCAATGATCCAAACAGTGTCTCATAAACACAGCAGATATTAAAGCGCCGCTAGTGTTGCCATGGTTACGATAACACCGGAGGGGATGATGTCACTGATAGGCGACGCACACACACGGGCCTGGGTAAAATCACTTATTTCTCTGGATTTAAACACTCTTGGAAACATTTGGGATAACGCACACAAGCCAACACAATATATAACACTGATCTAGAGGCTTTGGGATATGAATCCTAGAATCTTACATATTGCACCTTTAACAGTCAGAACATGATGCGATGCTCCATCATAACATTCGCACTGAATCGCGGTTTTTCCCTTTTAATCCTCTCTCCCATCATCAGCTCGTGATGAGTGTGATGACAACAGCAGATCAGAAGTCACTCAAACTCTGACCCGATCAGACACTGAATCAGACGCGTCTCTGTGTAACTCAAGCTCTCCCGTGCGTAAACGGACAAATGTTTGATTAAAGTCTGCCAAACACACGCTCTCTTCATAATCAATGGGAAAGTCAGACTGTGACTCGTTTCTCATCTAGTTTTGCACGGCGCTTAATGTCTCAGCGCAGTCCAGTAATGCGCAGAAGTTTCCTCACCTGCATGTCGAGTCCGTGCTCTTCTCGAAAGGTGATCACATATCCATCACGCGCGTCCGTGTGTATCAGGTGTGCGTCTGTGAATGTCCCACACACACCTGTGCAGATGCCTCTGAACGCGCCATCCTCATCACCTGTCCGCGCGCGCGACGCCCTGAGCGCGATGTGAAGCAGCAGAGGCTCCTCACATCCCATCAGCTGGGAACCATGGAGACGGGGCAACACGTCATGACGCTGCTGATGGTTATCTGCTGTGTGTTAAATGACGTGCGCATTAATGACTATAAACACACTCCTTATAATGATCAATGACACTGCGTGTTTCAAAAGAACTCTTAGAAAAATAAATAATAATAATTAAAATAAATTAGGTTGGACCAACATAAACCAACTAAACTGTGTCGACCCAACTAAACTGATTTATTTAGAATTAACTCAATTAAATTGTGTTTAAAAATGTCTTCAATTAAATCAAGGGGCAATTATGTTTGAGTGTGGGTAAGCAGTAAAACCCTGTTCCTTTTGTAAAACACCACTTTTGAAGGAAAAATGCACATTGTTATGATGTCTGAGGAAATATTAGGATCACTAACTTTGTCAATTCTTTCACTGAGCATTTCCTGACAGAATACAGGGGTGAAAATAAGACAACACAACAGAAAGAGTTAAACATTTGAACAATTCTGAGACAAAATCAAAATCATGCAAGGTCACGGGGTCCTTCAACTAATTAAAGTTGCCCGTGGAATTGCCTGGTTTAATATCAGGATATGGTGTCACACCAGAGGGTTTTCTGGATCAAGTTCCTACGCTTTTAAAAATATATGTATAACAAAAAAAAGATAAAATAGATACTTAAATCTTGCCTGAGGAATGTATTAACTTTTAAAAGTTATAATTTATTGACCCATGCTTGAGACATCACACACAATTTTAAGATTTGGCTCAAAAATGTTAATTATCTAAAAATGTTATATCAACAGGTCCATGTAAGACAAATTAATATTTACTATTTACTGTATTTTAAGTGACAATACTAATTATATATATATAAATGCCATGTCAACAACCGGTGTATTTACATCAAGGTGGAAAAGGACTTCATATACAACAAAACGTATTAAGTATGGACATTTTACCCAGGTCACATCTCCGGACAGTTCTTCAGTAAAACTGTGTGTTTTCAGGTTGAATAGTAGAGTTTTTTCAGTGTGTGATGTCATGTCCATCCGTTTCTGCTCCTGAACAGTCCAGCTCTTCCCACAGACTCGCTGTGAGTTTAAGCCGACGCCAAGAGGGGCAAAACAGGGCATTGCCCCTCAGATCTGATCTGTGCCCCAAACCAGATTTCAACCCTTTGAGGAGTACGATCACACCAGTGTGATTAGAAACTTTAGTATATCACTGATATTTAAATGTGGAGACGGGCACGCTCAGTGTTTCTATCACTGTTCTGTGTTTTCAACCATATCATGTTTCAGACATTTAAAGGAATTGTTAAACACAAATTCCACTCACTGTTGTCTATGGAAGCTACAATAATAATCCTTTCAATTATAATTGGATGAGTTTTATTCATATCAGATACACATTAGGAAGCCATAAAGTTTGCTCTGTTCTTCTCCCAGTCCACTGACCCCCCGAGACCCCCCCCACACCACAATGACCTGCTTTCATAAACTGGTGCCGGCGCCGGTCTGGACTCAGAGGTGCTGATTCATGTGTGGAAATGATTCTTCATGCTCCCTCCCAAGCGTTCTTTCCCAGTTTGAGCCTGATGAATCTTGACATTGTCATCCTGGAATTTGGCCATGATGTGTTTTCCTACATGTTTGGTTAAGGAATGAAAGCTACACACTCCATCAGTAAGGGTTAGAAGAACTGTTATCAAACATATAACACGCTAGAAACATAATCACTGCAATAATGATCCAATCATAGACTCGATGGGCCCTATCACACACTCCAGGCGCGACGAGTGTGTTCTGCTAGTCTCAGCCGGACGGGGTTCTCATGTTCTCGTCCAGCTCCTCGTGTTTAAATATCAAATGCACTGGCGCATCTGTTCACCCATGGGCGTCTGTTCTGAACACCAGGTGTGTGTGTGTGTGTGTGTCTGAACACCAGGTGTGTGTGTGTGTGTGTGTGTCTGAACACCAGGTGTGTGTGTGTGTGTGTGTGTGTGTGTGTGTGTGTGTGTGTGTGTGTGTGTGTGTCTGAACGCCAGGTGTTCAGGAGCATTGTTGGAGTATTGCTTTTGTGAGGAACTAAAAACCACTGACCATTGACCAACACACACCTGCTCTAAAGTCAATAGTAGAGTATTTGTGTGTTATTTAAAGAGTGTGTTAGTAATATGTGTCCAAGGTGGTGCACACACACACACACACACACACACACACACACACAAACACACACATGTTTGTTTTTGTGAAATGTGGGGACATTCCATAGGCGTAATGCATTTTATACTGTACAAACCGTATTTTCTATCCCCTACACTGCCCCTGCCCTAAACCTACCCATCACAGGAGACTGCGCAGTTTACGTTCTGTGAAAAACCTCATCCTGTGTGATTTATAAGCATTTTGAAAAGTGAGGACATGGGGAGAGCGTCCTCATATTTCACCCTCTTTTGTAATACCTATGTCATACCCATGTCATTATACACATTTGTGTCCTGATATTTCACAAAAACATGCACACACACACACACACACACACACACACACACACACACACACACACACACACACACACACACACACACTCTGTACACACACACACACACACACACACACACACACACACACACACACACACACATACAAACAAACAAACAAACAACACACACACACACACACACACACAAACACACACACACACACACACACACACACACACACACACACACACAGGTGTGTCTGTGTCGGGTGTGTCAGGTGTGTCAGGTGTGTTGTGTCAGGTGTGTCAGGTGTGTCAGGTGTGTCCGTGTGTCAGGTGTGTCCAGGTGTGTCCAGGTGTGTCCAGGTGTGTCGGGTGTGTCCAGGTGTGTCAGGTGTGTCAGTGTGTCAGGTGTGTCAGGTGTGTGGTGTGTCAGGTGTGTCCGTGTGTCAGGTGTGTCGGTGTGTCAGGTGTGTCCGGTGTGTCCGTGTGTCAGGTGTGTCGGGTGTGTCGTTGTGTCCAGGTGTGTCAGGTGTGTCCGGTGTGTCAGGTGTGTCAGGTGTGTCAGGTGTGTCGGTGTGTCAGGTGTGTCAGGTGTGTCAGGTGTGTCAGGTGTGTCCGTGTGTCAGGTGTGTCCGGTGTGTCAGGTGTGTCGGTGTGTCAGGTGTGTCAGGTGTGTCAGGTGTGTCCGTGTCAGGTGTGTCAGGTGTGTCGATGTGTCCGATTGTGTCCAGGTGTGTCAGGTGTGTGTGTCCAGGTGTGTCAGGTGTGTCAGGTGTGTCCGGTGTGTCCGGTGTGTCAGGTGTGTCAGGTGTGTCAGGTGTGTCAGGTGTGTCAGGTGTGTCCGTGTGTCAGGTGTGTCAGGTGTGTCAGGTGTGTCAGGTGTGTCGATTATTGTGAGGTGTGTCCGTGTGTCCGGTGTGTCCGTTGTGTCAGGTGTGTCAGGTGTGTCCGGTGTGTCAGGTGTGTCCGTGTGTCAGGTGTGTCAGGTGTGTCCAGGTGTGTGATTGTGTCAGGTGTGTCAGGTGTGTCCAGGTGTGTCAGGTGTGTCAGGTGTGTCAGTGTGTCAGGTGTGTCCGGTGTGTCAGGTGTGTCAGGTGTGTCAGGTGTGTCAGGTGTGTCAGGTGTGTCAGGTGTGTGTCAGGTGTGTCAGGTGTGTCAGGTGTGTCCGGTGTGTCAGGTGTGTCGATTGTGTCAGGTGTGTCAGGTGTGTCAGGTGTGTCAGGTGTGTGTGTCAGGTGTGTCAGGTGTGTCAGGTGTGTCAGGTGTGTCAGGTGTGTCCGATTGTGTCCAGGTGTGTCGGTGTGTCGGTGTGTCAGGTGTGTCAGGTGTGTCAGGTGTGTCCGATTGTGTCCGGTGTGTCAGGTGTGTCAGGTGTGTCAGGTGTGTCAGGTGTGTCCGGTGTGTCAGGTGTGTCAGGTGTGTCAGGTGTGTCCGATTGTGTCAGGTGTGTCGATTGTGTCAGGTGTGTTGGTGTGTCAGGTGTGTCAGGTGTGTCAGGTGTGTCAGGTGTGTCCAGGTGTGTCAGGTGTGTCCGGTGTGTCAGGTGTGTCAGGTGTGTCAGGTGTGTCCAGGTGTGTCAGGTGTGTCAGTGTGTCAGGTGTGTCCGTGTGTCAGGTGTGTCAGGTGTGTCAGGTGTGTCCAGGTGTGTCCAGGTGTGTCCGGGTGTGTCCGGTGTGTCGGTGTGTCAGGTGTGTCAGGTGTGTCCGGTGTGTCAGGTGTGTCAGGTGTGTCAGGTGTGTCCGGTGTGTCCGGTGTGTCAGGTGTGTCAGGTGTGTCAGGTGTGTCAGGTGTGTCAGGTGTGTCAGGTGTGTCAGGTGTGTCAGGTGTGTCAGGTGTGTCGGTGTGTCAGGTGTGTCAGGTGTGTCAGGTGTGTCGGTGTGTCCAGGTGTGTCAGGTGTGTCAGGTGTGTCAGGTGTGTCCGATTGTGTCAGGTGTGTCCAGGTGTGTCAGGTGTGTCGATTGTGTCAGGTGTGTCGGTGTGTCCAGGTGTGTCAGGTGTGTCGATTGTGTCAGGTGTGTCAGGTGTGTCCGTGTGTCAGGTGTGTCAGGTGTGTCAGGTGTGTCAGGTGTGTCCGGTGTGTCCGGGTGTGTCAGGTGTGTCAGGTGTGTCAGGTGTGTCCAGGTGTGTCAGGTGTGTCAGGTGTGTGTGTGGGTGTGTCCAGGTGTGTCAGGTGTGTCAGGTGTGTCCGTGTGTCAGGTGTGTCAGGTGTGTCAGGTGTGTCGATTGTGTCAGGTGTGTCAGGTGTGTCAGGTGTGTCAGGTGTGTCAGGTGTGTCAGGTGTGTCGGTGTGTCCGGTGTGTCAGGTGTGTCAGGTGTGTCAGGTGTGTCCGATTGTGTCAGGTGTGTCAGGTGTGTCCGATTGTGTGTGTGTCAGGTGTGTCAGGTGTGTCAGGTGTGTCAGGTGTGTCCGGTGTGTCCGGTGTGTCAGGTGTGTCAGGTGTGTCAGGTGTGTCAGGTGTGTCCGTGTGGTGTGTCAGGTGTGTCCAGGTGTGTCAGGTGTGTCAGGTGTGTCAGGTGTGTCAGGTGTGTCCGTGTGTGTCCGATTGTGTCAGGTGTGTCAGGTGTGTCAGGTGTGTCGGTGTGCCCAGGTGTGTCCAGGTGTGTCAGGTGTGTCCGATTGTGTCCAGGTGTGTCAGGTGTGTCAGGTGTGTCAGGTGTGTCAGGTGTGTCAGGTGTGTGGTGTCGGGTGTGTCAGGTGTGTCAGGTGTGTCCGATTGTGTCAGGTGTGTGTCAGGTGTGTCAGGTGTGTCAGGTGTGTCAGGTGTGTCCGGGTGTGTCAGGTGTGTCCGTGTCGGTGTGTCAGGTGTGTCGGTGTGTCAGGTGTGTCCGGTGTGTCAGGTGTCCAGGTGTGTCAGGTGTGTCAGGTGTGTCAGGTGTGTCAGGTGTGTCAGGTGTCAGGTGTGTCAGGTGTGTCAGGTGTGTCCGGTGTGTCAGGTGTGTCAGGTGTGTCCAGGTGTGTCAGGTGTGTCAGGTGTGTCAGGTGTGTCAGGTGTGTCAGGTGTGTCCGTGTGTCAGGTGTGTCAGGTGTGTCAGGTGTGTCCGGTGTGTCAGGTGTGTCAGGTGTGTCAGGTGTGTCCGTGTGTCAGGTGTGTCAGGTGTGTCAGGTGTGTCAGGTGTGTCCGGTGTGTCAGGTGTGTCCGGTGTGTCAGGTGTGTCCGGTGTGTCAGGTGTGTCAGGTGTGTCCGGTGTGTCAGGTGTGTCCGATTGTGTCAGGTGTGTCAGGTGTGTCCAGGTGTGTCAGGTGTGTCAGGTGTGTCCGTGTGTCAGGTGTGTCAGGTGTGTCAGGTGTGTCAGGTGTGTCCGGTGTGGTGTGTCAGGTGTGTCAGGTGTGTCCGTGTGTCAGGTGTGTCAGGTGTGTCCGGTGTGTCAGGTGTGTCCGATTGTGTCAGGTGTGTCAGGTGTGTCCGGTGTGTCAGGTGTGTCCGATTGTGTCCGGTGTGTCAGGTGTGTCCGGTGTGTCAGGTGTGTCCGGTGTGTCAGGTGTGTCAGGTGTGTCAGGTGTGTCAGGTGTGTCAGGTGTGTCAGGTGTGTCCGGTGTGTCCGGTGTGTCAGGTGTGTCGGGTGTGTCAGGTGTGTCCGGTGTGTCAGGTGTGTCAGGTGTGTCCGTGTGTGTCAGGTGTGTCGTGTGTCAGGTGTGTCCAGGTGTGTCCAGGTGTGTCAGGTGTGTCCGGTGTGTCAGGTGTGTCCGATTGTGCCCGGTGTGTCCGGTGTGTCCGGTGTGTCAGGTGTGTCCAGGTGTGTCAGGTGTGTCAGGTGTGTCAGGTGTGTCAGGTGTGTCCGGTGTGTCCGATTGTGTCCGGTGTGTCAGGTGTGTCAGGTGTGTCAGGTGTGTCAGGTGTGTCAGGTGTGTCAGGTGTGTCCGGTGTGTCCGTTGTGTCAGGTGTGTCAGGTGTGTCCAGGTGTGTCCGGGTGTGTCAGGTGTGTCCGGTGTGTCAGGTGTGTCAGGTGTGTCAGGTGTGTCAGGTGTGTCAGGTGTGTCCGTGTGTCAGGTGTGTCAGGTGTGTGTGTCAGGTGTCCGTGTGTCCGTGTGTCAGGTGTGGCCAGGCTGTGTGTGTCAGGTGTGTCCAGGTGTGTCCGTGTGTCAGGTGTGGCCAGCGTGTCAGGTGTGTCAGGTGTTGTGTGTCAGGTGTTGTGTGTCCGTGTGTCCAGGTGTGGCCAGGTGTGTCCGTGTGTCCGTGTCAGGTGGCCAGGTGTGTCCGTGTGTGTGTGTGTCCGTGTGTGTGTCAGGTGTGTCAGGTGTGTCAGGTGTGTGTGGTGTGTGGTGGTGTGTGTGTGTGTGGCCAGGTGTGTCTGTGTGTGTGTGGTGTGGCCAGGGTGTGCCAGGTGTGTCCGTTGTGTCAGGTGTGTCAGGTGTGTCAGGTGTGTCCAGGTGTGTCAGGTGTGTCCGTGTGTCCAGGTGTGTCAGGTGTGTGTGTGTGTCAGGTGTGTCAGGTGTGTCCGTGTGTCAGGTGTGCCAGGTGTGCCAGGTGTGTCAGGTGTGTCAGGTGTGTCAGGTGTGTCTGTGTGTCAGGTGTGTCAGGTGTGTGGTGTGTCAGGTGTGCCCAGGTGTGTCAGGTGTGTCAGGTGTGTCAGGTGTGTCAGGTGTGTCAGGTGTGTCAGGTGTGTCCAGGTGTGTCCGTGTGTCAGGTGTCCAGGTGTGTCAGGTGTGTTGTGTGGTGTGTCAGGTGTGTCAGGTGTGTGTGTGTGTGTGTGTCAGGTGTGTGTGTGTGTCAGGTGTGTCAGGTGTGTCAGGTGTGTCCGTGTGTGTCAGGTGTGTCCGGTGTGTCCGTGTGTGTGTCAGGTGTGTCCAGGTGTGTCCGTGTGTGTCAGGTGTGTGGTGTGTCAGGTGTGTGGTGTGTCAGGTGTGTCCGTGTGTCAGGTGTGTCAGGTGTGTCAGGTGTGTCAGGTGTGTGTGTGTGGTGTGTCAGGTGTGTCCAGGTGTGTGGTGTGTCCAGGTGTGTAGGTGTGTGTGTGTGTCAGGTGTGTCAGGTGTGTCAGGTGTGTCAGGTGTGTCAGGTGTGTCCAGGTGTGTCAGGTGTGTCCGTGTGTGTCCAGGTGTGTCCAGGTGTGTCAGGTGTGTGTGTCAGGTGTGTCCGTGTGTCCGTGTGTCAGTGTGTGTCCAGGTGTGTCTGTGTGTCAGGTGTGTCCAGGTGTGTCAGGTGTGTGTGTGTCAGGTGTGTCAGGTGTGTCAGGTGTGTCCAGGTGTGTCAGGTGTGTCCAGGTGTCAGGTGTGTCAGGTGTGTGTCCGTGTGTCAGGTGTGTCAGGTGTGTCAGGTGTGTCCAGGTGTGTCAGGTGTGTCAGGTGTGTCAGGTGTGTTGTGTGTGTCAGGTGTGTCAGGTGTCCAGGTGTGTCAGGTGTGTCCAGGTGTGTCCGTGTGTCAGGTGTGTCAGGTGTGTCCAGGTGTGTCAGGTGTGTCAGGTGTGTCCGTGTGTCAGGTGTGTCCAGGTGTGTCCAGGTGTGTCCGTGTGTCAGGTGTGTCAGGTGTGTCAGGTGTGTCAGGTGTGTCCAGGTGTGTCAGGTGTGTCCGTGTGTGTCCAGGTGTGTCAGGTGTGTGTGTGTCAGGTGTGTGTGTGTCAGGTGTGTCCGGTGTGTCAGGTGTGTGTGTGTGTGTCAGGTGTGTCCGTGTGTGTCAGGTGTGTCAGGTGTGTCTGTGTGTGTCAGGTGTGTCAGGTGTGTCAGGTGTGTCAGGTGTGTCAGGTGTGTGGCCAGGTGTGTCCGTGTGTCAGGTGTGTCAGGTGTGTCAGGTGTGTCTGGTGTGTCAGGTGGGTGTGTCAGGTGTGTCCGTGTGTGTCAGGTGTGTCAGGTGTGTCAGGTGTGTCAGGTGTGTCTGGTGTGTCAGGTGTGTCAGGTGTGTCAGGTGTGTCAGGTGTGTCCAGGTGTGTCAGGTGTGTGTGTCCGTGTGTCAGGTGTGTCCGTGTGTCAGGTGTGTGGTGTGTCAGGTGTGTCAGGTGTCAGGTGTGTCAGGTGTGTCAGGTGTGTCAGGTGTGTCTGGTGTGTCAGGTGTGTCAGGTGTGTCAGGTGTGTCAGGTGTGTCAGGTGTGTCAGGTGTGTCGATTGTGTCAGGTGTGTCAGGTGTGTCAGGTGTGTCCTGTGTCAGGTGTGTCAGGTGTGTCAGGTGTGTCCGAGGTGTGTCAGGTGTGTCCGTGTGTCAGGTGTGTCCGGTGTGTCAGGTGTGTCAGGTGTGTCAGGTGTGTCCGATTGTGTCAGGTGTGTCAGTGTGTCAGGTGTGTCAGGTGTGTCAGGTGTGTCAGGTGTGTCAGGTGTGTCCGAGGTGTGTCAGGTGTGTCAGGTGTGTCAGGTGTGTGTGTGTCAGGTGTGTCAGGTGTGTCAGGTGTGTCAGGTGTGTCAGGTGTGTCAGATTGTGTCAGGTGTGTCAGGTGTGTCCGATTGTGTCAGGTGTGTCAGGTGTGTCAGGTGTGTCAGGTGTGTCAGGTGTGTCCGGTGTGTCAGGTGTGTCAGGTGTGTCAGGTGTGTCAGGTGTGTCAGGTGTGTCAGGTGTCCAGGTGTGTCAGGTGTGTCCAGGTGTGTCAGGTGTGTCAGGTGTGTCCGTGTGTCAGGTGTGTCAGGTGTGTCCGGTGTGTGTTGTGTGTGTGGTGTGTCAGGTGTGTCAGGTGTGTCTGGTGTTTCAGGTGTGTCAGGTGTGTCAGGTCAGGGCTGCAGCTGACCGCTGCTGGATCTCCACTGGTTGTGCCTTCATCAGAGGCTCATCCTGCTCGGCTTGTAGGAATGGGAAAAGCTGAATAAGAAACTGAGAATTATCATTCTCTCTTATGTCATTGAAAGCTATCAATGTGTCTCGGACTTATTAAAAACTAAGGTTTATGCATAATTAATATTCATTGTTGCAAATATCACACCTCACAAAAGCGCACATTATTTATATTCAGCTGTTCTGTGTGCTTTAATTAAGCCTGCTGTGTGCTTTTAAGGAAGCGCTTTGATTTAGATTGAATGCAGAATTATCTCAGCTGTCAAAAAGCCCCAGGAGCAGTTTAAAACAGAAAAGGGCCAATGCAATTACCCGGGTGAGAGAGAAACCGGCCAAATCTGCGGCTTAAAGGCATCATAATGACAAGTGTAATTATAAGAACATGTTTAGATTCGCAGATGCTTCATTATTGCTAAACAAACCTGCTCTATCTGTGTCTGCCGCACTGAAATACTGCCTCATTATTACCTGTGTTCATCACGAGCTGCTAATGCGTTTCATTCTGTGTATGTCTGAGGTACAGTGTGTAACATGAGAATGTGTGTGAGATCTGAATCTCTAAACCAGATGTGAATGTTACAGTTCCTGTCCTCTAAAGCTGCTCAGAGTGGACCTAGTACGCTTTTTACACCTTTTGTGATATACACTATATATTGTCCAAAGTGTTGCGACGTCTGCCTTCACATGCACATGAGCTTTAATGCCATCACATTCTTAATCCGTAGGGTTTAATATTTCATGTTCCCACAAAGTTGGGAGCATGAAATTGTCCAAAATGTCTTGGTGAAGCATTAAGAGTTCCTTTCACTGGAACTAAGGGGCCAACCCCTGAAAAACAACCCCACCCCATAATCCCCCCTCCACCAAACTTTACACTTGGCACAATGCAGTCAGTCAAGTCCCGTTCCCCTGGCAACCGCCAAACCCAGACTCGTCCATGGGATGGTCAGACAGAGAAGCGTGATTGGTCACTCAGAGAACACGTCTCACTGCTCTAGAGTCCA
>CM040917.1:36463717-36528717 GCA_023029165.1 Gobiocypris rarus
AATGGTGGGCAATGAAAACACTGCTGAGTCCTGTATATTTATATTAATATGCCTTTGAAAAAAGTGTTTTGCATGTCTTATACCACCTGCAGAAGAGTCGAGAGGAATGCAGCCATTCAGCTGGCAGAGTGGGAAATTACTCCAACGTTTTCCAATTATGTTTATTGAAGCATTTCTTGGAGCTCCTCCAGACATGGATTTTCATGTGGAATAATATGAGAGAAGTGTAATTTAAGCACTTGTTAATATTGTATGTTTTGAAGACGGCTAAAAGGAAAACAATGAAAAGGAAAACATGACTCTGTCATGAGGTATAAACGATTGATTGATTGATTGATTGATTGATTGATTGATTGATTGATTGATTGACATGTAAAAATGAGTGTTTGCCAAGGTCATGTTCTGTTTCACATTGTTTTACCTGAGTCCTAGCTCATCATCAGTTGCCATGGTTTCTCATTAGTTCTCTCCTGTTCCCCGTTCCATCGATTGCCATGCTCCTGTGTGTTTAGGAACTAAAGTTCATGGTCTTGTGTTAACCTCATGTTGGTATGTGTAAACTATCGCCTTTTGTGTTTTTTAAAATACTATTTCGTTATCTTTGGATCAAACTGGCTGCATGCAACCCCTGACAGAACACAATACCTCAAAATAAGATTTTTAAGGCAAAACTATCATGTTTTCATCCTGGAGCTCGAGCTCAACGTGGAGTCTGTACTGGTGTGCTAGCTGGCAACAACGTCCATCACGGAGGGCATTTTAGTGGAGTTCCAGGGGAAGAATTGAAGTTGTTGGTGATTCTCAATCCCAAGTGTCTAAGTTATCGATGGATAAACCCAGTTCCAAGTCATTGTTGTTAAGCCCGCCGACCCATCGGCTCCTCCTCAGCCCTCTGACCCATCGGCTCCTCCTCAGCCCTCTGACCCATCGGCTCCTCCTCAGCCCTCCGACCCATCGGCTCCTCCTCAGCCCTCCGACCCATCGGCTCCACCTCAGCCCTCCGACCCATCGGCTCCTCCTCAGCCCTCCGACCCATCGGCTCCTCCTCAGCCCTCCGACCCATCGGCTCCTCCTCAGCCCTCCGACCCATCGGCTCCTCCTCAGCCCTCCGACCCATCGGCTCCTCCTCAGCCCTCCGACCCATCGGCTCCTCCTCAGCCCTCCAACCCATCGGCTCCTCCTCAGCCCTCCGACCCATCGGCTCCTCCTCAGCCCTCCGACCCATCGGCTCCTCCTCAGCCCTCTGACCCATCGGCTCCTCCTCAGCCCTCCGACCCATCGGCTCCTCCTCAGCCCTCCGACCCATCGGCTCCTCCTCAGCCCTCCGACCCATCGGCTCCTCCTCAGCCCTCCGACCCATCGGCTCCTCCTCAGCCCTCCGACCCATCGGCTCCTCCTCAGCCCTCCGACCCATCGGCTTCTCCTCAGCCCTCCGACCCATCGGCTCCTCCTCAGCCCTCCGACCCATCGGCTCCTCCTCAGCCCTCCGACCCATCGGCTCCTCCTCAGCCCTCTGACCCATCAGCTCCTCCTCAGCCCTCCGACCCATCGGCTCCTCCTCAGCCCTCCGACCCATCGGCTCCTCCTCAGCCCTCCGACCCCATCAGCCCTCTGACCCATCGGCTCCTCCTCAGCCCTCCGACCCATCGGCTCCTCCTCAGCCCTCCGACCCATCGGCTCCTCCTCAGCCCTCCGACCCATCGGCTCCTCCTCAGCCTCTCTGACCCATCGGCTCCTCCTCAGCCCTCCGATCCATCAGCTCCACATTGTCTTAACGTTCCATCGGCTTCTCCTCAGCCCTCCGACCCATCGGCTCCTCCTCAGCCCTCCGACCCATCGGCTCCTCCTCAGCCCTCCGACCCATCGGCTCCTCCTCAGCCCTCTGACCCATCGGCTCCTCCTCAGCCCTCCGACCCATCGGCTCCTCCTCAGCCCTCCGACCCATCGGCTCCTCCTCAGCCCTCCGACCCATCGGCTCCTCCTCAGCCCTCCGACCCATCGGCTCCTCCTCAGCCCTCCGATCCATCAGCTCCACATTGTCTTAACGTTCCATCGGCTCCACCTTGGCTTAATGCTCCATCAGCTCCTCCTCAGCCCTCCGACCCATCGGCTCCACCTCAGCCCTCCGACCCATCGACTCCACCTTGGCTTAGCATTGTTTTCCTTTTAGCCGTCTTCAAAACATACATAATATTAACAAGTGCTTAAATTACACTTCTCTCATATTATTCCACATGAAAATCCATGTCTGGAGGAGCTCCAAGAAATGCTTCAATAAACATAATTGGAAAACGTTGGAGTAATTTCCCACTCTGCCAGCTGAATGGCTGCATTCCTCTCGACTCTTCTGCAGGTGGTAAAAGACATGCAAAACACTTTTTTCAAAGGCATATTAATATAAATATACAGGACCCATTGGCTCCACCTCAGCCCTCCGACCCATCGACTCCACCTTGGCTTAGCACGCTCCATTGGCTCCTCCTCAGCCCTCCAACCCATCGGCTCCACCTTGGCTTAACACTCCATCGGCTCCACCTCAGCCCTCTGACCCATTGGCGCCACCTTTGCTTAACGCTCCATGGGCTCCTCCTCAGCCCTCCAACCCATCGGCTCCACATTGTCTTAACGTTCCATCGGCTCCACCTCAGCCCTCCGACCCATCGGCTCCACCTTGGCTTAATGCTCCATCAGCTCCACCTCAGCCCTCCGACCCATCGGCTCCACCTTGGCTTAATGCTCCATCAGCTCCACCTCAGCCCTCCGACCCTTCGGCTCCACCTTAGCTTAACGCACCATCAGCTCCACCTCAGCCCTCCGACCCTTTGGCTCCACCTTGGCTTAACGCTCCATCAGCTCCACCTCAGCCCTCCGACCCGCCACGGCTTCACCTGGCTTAACGCTCCATCAGCTCCACCTCAGCCCTCCGACCCGCCGGCTCCACCTTCAGCGCTCCATCAGCTCCACCTCAGCCCTCCGACCCTTCGGCTCCACCTTGGCTTAACGCTCCATCAGCTCCACCTCAGCCCTCCGACCCTTCGGCTTCACCTTGGCTTAACGCTCCATCAGCTCCACCTCAGCCCTCCGACCCTTCGGCTCCACCTTGGCTTAACGCTCCATCAGCTCCACCTCAGCCCTCCGACCCGCCGGCTTCACCAGCCCTCCTCCATCGCTCCACCTCAGCCCTCCGACCCTTCGGCTTCACCTTGGCTTAACGCTCCATCAGCTCCACCTCAGCCCTCCGACCCTTCGGCTCCACCTTGGCTTAACGCTCCATTGGTTCCACAATGGACTGCCGTCCCTTAAAGTCCACCAGGCTCCATCATTCTCATGACTTCACCTTGGACACTCTCGAGTCAGCAACCTCAGTAATCTCCGTCGGTCATCTTCCTGCTCCTCCCGTCTCTGCTATGGTTCCTCCTGTCTCAACCATGTCTCCTCCCACCTTCATCTCATCCCTGGATAAACATGACTGGTGGAATGTTAATTTTGACATGGTATAGGCCTATTTACTACTCATCACTTCTGAGTTACTCAAAAGAAAATCAGTGTGCCATGCACAATAAGAGACTGTGACTGACCAATAGATGGATAGATAGATAGATAGATAGATAGATAGATAGATAGATAGATAGATAGATAGATAGATAGATAGATGATAGATAGATAGATAGATAGATAGATAGATAGATAGATAGATAGATAGATAGATAGATAGATAGATAGATAGATAGATAGATAGATAGATGATAGATAGATAGATAGATAGATAGATAGATAGATAGATAGATAGATAGATAGATAGATAGATAGATAGATAGATAGATAGATGATATAGAACAACTGATCTAATAGCTAAGTGTCAACAGCCTAATATAAACCCATTCCTAAAGCTAAGGACACTTCACACTTCACAAAGGGGGTCAGACTAGTGAACTGTTACGCTTTATGACTAGTCTGAACAGGAAACTGCATGAAATGTCTAAGTCACTCCATGAAATGGATGATAACATAATTCAGCCTCCGATAACACCAGAACAACAGCCACCCTTACCAGACATGTTATCCCTCTCACCAGCATCCCCGCTTCTGAGCTTCTCAGAGAGAATGGAGCAAATGGTCTATGCTGGAACCAGACTATCACACTCGATTTCTGCGAGCCCCCAGATATCAACCAAAGAGCGTCGAGCCCCACAACCATCAAAGCCTGTGGGCCCAGCTCGCTCTCAGCCTCCTCCTGTGAGATTTCTTCGGTCACAACGCCAGGGCCAACACCCTCCTCCATCTGCTGTAGGTGAACCCAAAACAACTGATACCAGCTCTCAGTGATGTGTGTTGGGTCCCCGCCATGATAACAGTAACTTTATCAAATGTTTACAGAACGAGCGGGAACCCAGTGTGCCTGTCTCTTTCTCTATTTCAGTTCTGTTACGTGATAGAAAGTGTAAGACCTTCTCAGACCGTATAGCAAACCCATCTAATCTGCTGCCTATTACATGTCAAACTAAGATTACTGTGGGGAAAAATAATACTGTTAAGTTAGCACTTTTAAATATCCGTTCACTTAAGAACAAATCATTTCTAGTCAATGACTTAATAACCACAAACAACCTAGATTTTTGCTTCTAAATGAAACTTGGCTTGAAGAAAACTGCAGTGCAACAGTCCTCAATGAAACAGCCCTCCTAACTTTACTTTTATGAGTATGTCCAGAGCGTTTAGAAGAGGTGGGGTATTGCTGCTCTTTTTAAAGATGTCTATCAATGTAAGCAAGTGTCATTTGGTGACTATCTGTCTTTTGAATATCTGGGTATTGTGTTAAAGGTGCTCACGCATCCTGCTTATCATTGTTTACAGGCCTCCAAAATACTCTCCATCCTTTACTGAGGACTTTACAGAGCTGTTATCAATAATCTCCTCAGAGTTTGATTGTTTTGCCATTGCTGGGGATTTTAACATTCACATAGACAATGCTGAATCCAGTACAACAAAAGAGCTCATGACTGTTCTTAACACTTTTGATTTGACACAGCATGTACATGGTCCACACACAATCGTGGACACACTCTAGACTTACTTATCAGCAAGGGTCTAAACATTTCATCAATTGTTGTTAAAGATGTAGCATTGTCTGATCATTTCTGTATTTTCTTTGATATTTCAATCTCTCCTGCCATTGAAGCTAGATCTGTCGCTGTCAAAAAGAGAAGCTTAAATGAGAACACTAGTGAGCTATTTATGAAGGCTATATCTCTAACACCAAGCATATCTGCAGACTCTGTTGATTCTCTCCTTGACTCCTTTAACTCAAAAGTTAAGAGTGTAATTGATAATATTGCTCCTGAGAAAGTCAAGAAAAAGAGTGGAAGAAGATAGAAGCATAGATAGATAGATAGATAGATAGATAGATAGATAGATAGATAGATAGATAGATAGATAGATAGATAGATAGATAGACTTATAATCCATTATAACATCTATAAAGACAGCCTTCATGATTTCAATGTGGAACTAGGCAAGGCTAGACAGACCTTCTTCTCAAATATTATAAACAGAAACATAAACAACACGCGCACTCTTTTGCTACTGTAGAGAGACTGACAAACCCCCCGAGTCACATTCCCAGTGAAATGCTCTCTGACAGCAAATGCAGTGAGTTTGCTTCCTTCTTCTCAGAGAAAATAAATAATATCAGGAAGGCGATCAGCACATCCGTGAGTTGCTTTGGGTCAGTCAGATCAGACCACAACCTCGGAAAGTTACTATGTCTGATTTTGAAGCAATTGATTATAAAATTTTAGAAGAAACGGTGCAGCACCTTAAAACATCAACCTGCCTCCTTGACACACTCCCACTTCTTTTTCAAAAGTGTGTTTAACTGTTTAGAAGCAGATCTGCTAGAAGTGGTAAACTCATCACTTCTCAATGGGAATTTTCCAAACTCCTTAAAACCGCAGTAGTTAAGCCTCTTCTGAAAAAGAGAAATCTGGATAACTCCATATTGAACAACTACCGACCAATCTCAAATCTCCTTCATAGGCAAGATAATTGAAAAGTTGTCTTCAGTCAGCTGAACAAATTCTTAAGCTCAAACGGATACTTTGACAATTTTCAATCTGGTTTCCGACCACATCACAGCACAGAAACAGCGCTCATAAAGATCATAAATGATATTCGCCTCAATACAGATACAGGCAAAACATCAATTCTGGTGCTACTCGACCTCAGTGCTGCATTCGACACTGTTGACCATAACATACTTCTTGACAGGCTGGAAAACTGGGTCGGACTTTCTGGGATGGTCCTTATATATGGTATCATATATATATATATATATATGAGGTTATTATGTGAGTATAGGTGACCATAAGTCTGACTGGACATCCATGACTTCATGGAGTCCCACAAGGGTCAATTCTAGCACCACTCCTATTCAACCTGTACATGCTGCCACTGAGCCAAATAATGAGAGAGAACCAAATGGCTTACCACAGCTATGCTGACGACACCCAGATCTACTTAGCACTATCACCTAATGACTATAGCCCCATTGACTCCCTGTGCAAATGCATTGATGAAATTAACAGTTGGATGAGCCAAAACTATCTCCAGTTAAACAAAACAAAACTGAAATCATTACATTTGGAAACGAAGATGAAATTCTCAAGGTGAACGCATATCTTGAGACAAAAGGTCTAATAACAAAAATCAAGTCAGGAATCTTGGTGTGATTTTGGAGTCAGACCTGAGTTTCAATAGTCATGTCAAAGCAATAACTAAATCAGCTTACTATCATCTGAAAAACATTGCAAGAATTAGATGCTTTGTTTCCAGGCAAGACTTAGAGAAACTCGTTCACGCTTTCATCACCAGCAGGGTGGACTATTGTAATGGTCTTCTAACCGGCCTTCCCAAAAGACCATTAGACAGCTGCAGCTCATACAGAACGCTGCGGCCAGGATTCTGAGCAGAACAAGAAAATATGACCATATCACGCCAGTCCTCAGGTCTTTACACTGGCTTCCAGTTACATTTAGGATCAATTTTAAAGTATTATTACTTGTTTATAAATCACTCAATGACCTAGGACCTCAATACATTGCAGATATGCTGATTAAATACAAACCCATCAGATCACTCAGATCATCAGGATCAAGTCAGCTAGAAATACCAAGAGTTCACTCAAAGAAAGGAGAGTCTGCGTTCAGCTATTGTGCCAGCCGTAGCTGGAACCAGCTTCCAGAAGAGATCAGATGTGCTCCAACAGTAGCCACATTCAAATCTAGACTCAAAACACATCTGTTCAGCTGTGCCTTTACTGAATGAGCACTGTGCCACTGTACGTCCCACTGATTGCACCTATTCTAATCTATGCATCATCTTAATTTTTATTTTTATTTTATTTTTTATCTATATATACACTGTAATAATTTTATTCTTTTTAAATATCTTTACAACTATATATTTCTATTGTCTTCTTATTTTAAAAATTCTCTTTACAACTGTTTTTAATTATCCTGTTTTATTTTTAAGTCTTACACGTGGTATTCTTAATTCTTATCACTATTTTAATTTCATTTTCATGTAAAGCACTTTGAATTGCCATTGTGTATGAAATGTGCTATATAAATAAACTTGCCTTGCCTTGCCGTCTGCTCATTCACAGTCTCCCTCACTCTGAATGAGGCACTGAGAGGACGAGCAGCCATCCGTCTTTTCCTCTCTGTGTCAATGCAATGATGCTTTTTATCCATGAGAGCTGGAGGAGAGCGAGGAAATGTCTCAAAATGAGAGGGTCATGCTTGAGTGGTCCGCTGTGTGAGCTGGTTTAAGAGCAGCTGGGATATGAATGGTTTTATTTTGGGCTATTTTTGACAAGGATGTGTCTAATACAGTGAAGCATCTCCAATCGTCCAGCAGGAGATTTGTTTAATTATTTTATGTTATATATAAATTATTTTTCTGATCATATCTAACTGTAGTCCTACTGTTTGCATTTCAGTTCAGACTTGGGGAAATTCTCAACTTCAGCGATGATATCTGCATCCATGCATCATATAAATCATTTATCAGAAAATAATGACTTGGCTGTCTGTTTCGTGACGCATCAGATTGTTAGTTTCTACTGCGTGCTCTTGTGCGGGTAATACAGTGCATTTCTTGATTGATATATATATCATTTGTCCTGTAGTAAAAGCTGGTGCCTGGTTTCCATGGAAATCCAACCAATGATACTTTGCAGAAAAACAGAGGCAGTGGCATCATCATCCACACACTACAAATGTGACAGATTTTTCAGATATTCTGAAAGATGTTTAAATTCATGACCACTCTCATCGTTATAAAATCCAGACTCACAATCCAAGGGCATTCCTTTTATTGAGAGATGATCAGGTTATGTGTTGAAAGTTTCAGGTGCCAGACTGGGTTTATGAAAATAAAATAAAATCTCATCAGTTCATTTATGTTGGCAGTGAGATGATCCTGTTTCATAAAGCTGTATTAGAAATGTTTTAGAGGCTTATTTTATAGTCAAATCAGTGTAAATCAGTGCAGCCTGGGTTCTTCATTGTCATCATCATGACTTGCTTGATGAAATCATGAAGTGTTGACTTTCTAGCAGCTCCCTGTTTAAAAAAAGAGATGGAAAATATGAACACAATCTTCAAGTCATTTTCAGCCAAAGTAAGGAACAACCTCACGTTACAGTAATTCTGCTTGAAATCAGGAACATTACTAATTGAATTTAATGCAATAGCCTATATTCTCAACATTGTCACTGATAAGCCAAATCATAATGACTAGTCACAGGTATTGGTCATCTCGTAACAAGGCCACATGTTAAGGTCTGGGTAGACGAGAGGGTAAGCAAACAATAAGAGATGACCCCTTTAAGATGACCCCTGTCCACTGTCAAAAGTGACTACAATGTGCATATGAGTGTCAGAACTGGACAGTTTTCTTTTACAACACGTGGACGGCCGTGTAGATGTGCAGTGTTTTCCTGGGGAAGTGATGGCACCAGGATCCCTGTGGGACGAAGACAAGTCGGTGGCGGGAGTGTGATGCTCTGGGCAATGATCTGCTGGGAAACACTGGGTTTGGACATTCATGTGGACGTTAATCATTCATAAGGCATTCATTTGTTGATTTGCAAGCCACAAAGCTGGATTCTTCAGCTTCTTTTGGATCTATTTTCTTATACGAAGATGACCCTGGATCACAAAACAAGTCATAAGGGTCAATTTAATGAAAGATGAAAGCTGAATAAATAATCTTTCATTGATGATGGTTTGTTAGGATAGGACAATATTGTAAAATCTGGAATCTGAGGGTGCAAAAAAATCGAAATATTGAAAAAAATCTAGATATACCTGTGAGACGCAGGACCGCTGTTCTAGGGTCAGATATACCCGTGAGACGCAGGACCGCTGTTCTAGGGTCAGATATACCCGTGAGACGCAAGACCGCTGTTCTAGGGTCAGATATACCCGTGAGACGCAGGACCGCTGTTCTAGGGTCAGATATACCCGTGAGACGCAGGACCGCTGTTCTAGGGTCAGATATACCCGTGAGACGCAGGACCGCTGTTCTAGGTCAGATACACCCGTGAGACGCAGGACCGCTGTTCTAGGGTCAGATACACCCGTGAGACGCAGGACCGCTGTTCTAGGGTCAGATATACCCGTGAGAAGCAGGACCGCTGTTCTAGGGTCAGATATACCCGTGAGACGCAGGACCGCTGTTCTAGGGTCAGATATACCCGCGAGACGCAGGACCGCTGTTCTAGGGTCAGATATACCCGTGAGACGCAGGACCGCTGTTCTAGGGTCAGATATACCCGTGAGACGCAAGACCGCTGTTCTAGGGTCAGATATACCCGTGAGACGCAGGACCGCTGTTCTAGGGTCAGATATACCCGTAAGACGCAGGACCGCTGTTCTAGGGTCAGATATACCAGTGAGACGCAGGACCGCTGTTCTAGGGTCAGATATACCCGTGAGACGCAGGACCGCTGTTCTAGGGTCAGATATACCAGTGAGACGCAGGACCGCTGTTCTAGGGTCAGATATACCCGTGAGACGCAGGACCGCTGTTCTAGGGTCAGATATACCCGTGAGGCGCAGGACCGCTGTTCTAGGGTCAGATATACCCGTGAGGCAGGACCGCTGTTCTAGGGTCAGATATACCCGTGAGGCGCAGGACCGCTGTTCTAGGGTCAGATATACCCGTGAGACGCAGGACCGTTGTTCTAGGGTCAGATATACCCTTGAGACGCAGGACCGCTGTTCTAGGGTCAGATATACCCTTGAGACGCAGGACCGCTGTTCTAGGGTCAGATATACCCGTGAGACGCAGGACCGCTGTTCTAGGGTCAGATATACCCGTGAGACGCAGGACCGCTGTTCTAGGGTCAGATATACCCTTGAGACGCAGGACCGCTGTTCTAGGGTCAGATATACCCTTGAGACGCAGGACCGCTGTTCTAGGGTCAGATATACCCGTGAGAGGACCGCTGTTCTAGGGTCAGATATACCCGTGAGACGCAGGACCGCTGTTCTAGGGTCAGATATACCCGTGAGACGCAGGACCGCTGTTCTAGGGTCAGATATACCCTTGAGACGCAGGACCGCTGTTCTAGGGTCAGATATACCCGTGAGACTTGGAGGACCGCTGTTCTAAGTCAGATATACCCGTGAGGCGCATGGGACCGCTGTTCTAGGGTCAGATATACCCGTGAGACGCAGGACCGCTGTTCTAGGGTCAGATATACCCGTGAGAAGCAGGACCGCTGTTCTAGGGTCAGATATACCCGTGAGACGCAGGACCGCTGTTCTAGGGTCAGATATACCCGTGAGACGCAGGACCGCTGTTCTAGGGTCAGATATACCCGTGAGACGCAGGACCGCTGTTGGGCTCAAGGGTCACAGATATTAACTTACTGGCCAATTTTAGTCCAAAACAATGTATTATTGACAGTATTCAGTGAATTCTAGGTGTATTTTTATTTGGTGTTTTGTCCACCATTTTGGGCAGATGTTTGTCTTTGAAATGCATTAATGGATTGTGTTTTAAGTCACGGTTACCTGGATTATCTCAGAAGGCTTTTGAGTTTATAACAGCCTGAACGCCAGGAGTGTACTTTATTCTTTACTCTCCTTCCTTTACAATGCTGTCTAGTTAGGCAGCTCACTGGGGTTTGGAACAGAGCCACGATGAGCTCCAGAGAAACGCTTTCACACTTATTGCTTCTGAACTTTATGGACAATATTCATGTGTTATTTCATATATTAATGGATTCTTTTATTTCATTCTTCTTTTCTCTGTACTTGTCAGCACACAGTCACATCTTTAATAACCTGCCGACTCCTAGGGGAAGTGCGTCCTTGAGAAGGATTTCATTAGAGCACTCTTCAGTTCTCTGCCTGACGCGCCACAATCCACACATTTTCTGCTGCAATCATGTTCCTCACGGAAGAGTGTACGGGTGCGAGGAGCTGTGCGGGAAGTAAAATACTGTCATCAGCTCCTGTGAACCTCAGCCTAGTGATTATTTATAAGAGACATTTCCATCTGTTCGTGCTTTAAATGAACTTTCCTCTAGTGGAAGTTATATAGAGCCATGCGAGGTGGATTTATAAGGGCAGCCGATGGTCAGATCAGATGACTGTGTTTGATGATCATGTGTGTGCAAAAACAAACATTTGGTTTTCTGTTAAGTATTGAAGTTTTGGTGTAAATTCTATAGAAGCTTGTTTGTACAACAGAATAAAAAAATAAAAAAGTTAACTACGACTTTTTATCTCGCAATTGCAAGTTTATGGCCTGGTTTCACAGACTGTCTTAGATTAAGACAGGATTATGCCTTGGTTAAATAAGGACATTTAAGTAACTTTTTTAAAGAAAAAATATTATCGGCGTTTATCTTGAGACAAAACAATGGCACTGATATATTTTAAGATACACTATATTGGCAAAAGTTTTGGAACGCCTGCCTTTCCAAGCACATGAGCTTTAATGCCATCCCATTCCTAATCCGTAGGGTTTAATATGGAGTCGGCCCACCCTTTGCAGCTCTAACAGCTTCAGCTCTTCTGGGAAGGCTTTCCTCAAGGATTAGGAGTGAGTTTATGGGAATTCTTCTAGAAGCGCATTTGTGAGGTCAGGCACTGATGTTGGACGAGAAGGCCTGGCTCGCAGTCTCCGCTCTAATTCATCCCAAAGGTGTTCTATCGGCAGGGGCGCTGCTAGCAATTTTGGGCCCTATGAAAGAATATGAAGTTGGGCCCCCCTATCATACCATTTACGGGGGTAATTTTGCCAGAAATGCAGAAATAAGACGTAATTTTCTTTTATTTGTTACTCTGGTAGATTATACATTTATAATTTATATTACATTACTGCTAGTACTGTTACTACTAATAAAACCAATCTCTGGGGGCCCCCAAAAATGCACGGGCCCTTAGAATCGTCCTAACTTTCCCCCCCTTAGCGGCACCCCTGTCTATCGGGATGAGCTCAGGACTCTGTGCAGGCCAGTCCAGTTCCTCCACACCAAACTCGCTCATCCATGTCTTTATGGAGCGACGCTTTGTGCACTGGAGCGCAGTCATGTTGGGACAGGAAGGGGCCGTCCCCAAACTGATCCCACAAAGTTGGGAGCATGAAATTGTCCAAAATGTCTTGGTGAAGCATTAAGAGATCCTTTCATTAGAACTAAGGGGCCAACCCCTGAAAAACAACCCCACCCCATAATCCCCCTCCACCAAACTTTACACTTGACACAATGCAGTGAGGCAAGTCTACAGTATGTGATATTTATTTTTATGCTAATTGTGTGCTTAATCTAATTGGAGGACGGACGCTGTAAGTATTGTCATGTTTATTTGAGTATAGAGATGATAGTGATGCTGGCATCAGCCTGGATGAGTGGAGAGGTGTCTCTCGTGAGTGCTATTGTATGATTGCATGGCATAACAATATCAAAGCAAGTGTCATTGATGGGACAGAAAGATGCACAAATCAAAACATCTGGCAGAGAGAACTCTGTTGGGTTTGAACTGCTAAAACAATAGATGTATAGTGCTGAACATGAAGACAGTCAGTGTTGTGTTGCTGTGAACGTACACCTGTTGTTCCACCTCTGAACTTCAGAAGAACTGACTGCATACATCCACTAAACCTCAGCAACCACTCAAACACACTGAGACGTGTCATGTCAGTGAATAGATGAGCTCCTGCAGAAGTGTGGCTTATGTGCAACTGTATGTTTATATTCCCCGTGTGTGCAGTTTATATTCATTTCAGTTTTAGATTGGAATAGAAAGCTGAAAAATGCTCTTTATGAGGCGCCTTAACAGGTAATACAATCCTGTGCGCTCAGGATTCTCCTCTGAGAGTACAGATGTAGTCCCCTGATACAGACGTCTATATCCTCTATCAAGCGCAAAAGAGCACTGAAGGAGGAGCAGAGAGTTTGTGCCCGGGAGACGTGAGCGCTGGAGGCAACAATGGGTTGAGAAATGGAAAAGCATTAGTCCAGATGAACTCTAGAGATCTGGAGATGGCAATTACGTGCCCTCACAAAGCAGCGGGCTGCAGAGGCATTATGGGTAGCTGAGACTCCCTCTGCTTTATCACAAAAAGTCTTTGTGTGAAGCCAACAAAACAAGCACCAGCTGCTTATTATGGACACACACATGGAAATAAAGGCATGTTCAAGTGTTTGTCCAATGACAGGGAAAAATAATTTGGTCTGGAGAGGTAGGAGGACAAAGAGATGCAATGCCACTGCAGGAGTGACCTGTGAGAGGATCTCATTAGTCTGAGCCCTGGGAATGCTGGGAACTTTCCCTGAGGAAAGAGAGACTAACAGGTAAAATTGTGGACAGATAGTATACAAATTCTTTATCTACTGTATAAATCTATCTAAATGTAACACTTTTTTAAAATGCATTATTCCAAATCAACTACAATAGCTCTCAATAAAAAGGCTTAATACGAACCAAACATCGGCACAATATTAACTCTTTACTCGCCAAATGATAGAAACAGTCTTCACTGTTATAAGGCACTATCACACATCTTCTGAAAGAGTACAGAATCTCCTGATCAAAACACAGGTGAAGAAAAAACAGAAACAAGCGACAGAAGCATTTCTGGGTCACATAATAATCATCAACATTAAACAGCATATAAATCAAAAGTGCCTAATGTGACTGAATGAAACCCAGGACGAGCTCTGGGACTGAAGCTCTGAGGTGTTGATGGAGTCCATCTACTCCATCTGTGTTTGATCATCGCTCTGAATCTGATCCAGACGTAGTCTTTGAGAGACATGAGAGATTCTCCACTTTTTGAACTGTGTTTTTGCCTGTTTGAGAAGTACTTCTCAGCTAACATTGGTCCAATGGCAACATCCCTGGCCAAAAATCTGTAAATATATGCAACACAGAAGATGTGACAAAAGACGTGGAATTCACGGCCAGATAGCATAAAAGACATGTTTGGAACTATTTTTCAAACATGATGGGACGTGTCGGAGGGGCATCTTTTCAGTGGTCATTAAACGTCCAAATGTTTGCTGGGATATTTCTATTGAATGACTGACTATGCAAGACTAACGGCTGGACACACTACACAACTCCCAGATTTTTGCCTCAATATTTGCCGTCTGGACAAGTTGACACTAGTTTGCAGATTTTGGGCTGTCGGAATGGAAAGACATCACAGAAAATCACAGGCACAAACTATGACTTTTTAGCTTCAGACTTTGATTCCATTCAGCTGAAGGATATCAAACATGTTTGATAATTTCAGCATGTTTATCACATTTTCGAGTTTAGTTGAAAGCAACACCCTTGGGGCCATCAAAATTTTCTTGTCCTTGAGGATTTCTCTTCCCAGCAGGGCTGGATTGGTAATCGGGCATACAAGGTGGGCCGACCTGCACCAAAAACACCAACAAGTTTTATCTGATTTTTGTCCTAGTCCAGCCCTGCTTCACAGCAGTCACGGGACGAGCCCTTGAAGCAAGTCTCTGGGCAAGTGCAAACTATTGATGGTCTACCTCTATTTGTCAATAATTAATCAAACTCTCAACTTTATTAATCAATACATCTCAACTGTTGAAACAGAAGAGCCATCTGTAAATGCTATTCCAAGCACCTCATCATAATCTGATGGTAGGACATTTGGATAATGTAATGATTGGGCAGTAGCATCTACTGTGTGTGACCATCCAAACATGACACACTTTAGCTCCAGTTTCTCTTTTACAGTCTCGCTGTAGTGTTCTTCTTCCCACTGTGGACTCACGGGTCAGGAACCAGCCGTGGTGGAATCCATCGCTATTGAATGGTTCACATACTAAAGCTTTCATACTTCACAAGTCCCCTGATGGTGATTAAGAGACCGTTTCTGAATGTAAAGACATGAATGACCTTAACACAAAGTGACTCTTCAACAATCAGTCACTTAAATTAGTCTTACTTGTGAAAGGACGATGGCAAGAGTCACTGCGATCCACATTCGCCCTCATACACAGACGCCCCTCCTGCAGACCACCAGGCAACAAAGAGGAGGGGAAGAGGAAGATTAGGGCTTGAGCTGTGGTTAGACTGACTGGATTTCAAGTGGTGTGATGATTTTAATACATTAGGGTTAGTATTATCATGTCAGTCTCATGCTCCTGTCTTGTTCGAGGAGAGAGGCGTATTGTCATTCATTCACACTGTTGTTATTCGGAGACCTTGGACTGACTGAAATGAGATACTGATGGCTCTCAAAATCTCTCTCCTCTTACAACGTTCTTTGGCTCTCATTAATGAAAACACACCAAGCCAAAACTTTGGTTAAAAAAACTGAAATAAAATAAGTAAAACATAAGAACTTTACCGTCTAGGTTAACTACAGACTGAATATAGTCCAGCTATGAGTAACCCTCTTGAATTTGGTTACATGTTGTTTTTGCCAAAATAACTTGTGATATGAGTGAAATTCCATCATGTAAGCGAAGTCAACAGTGATTACAAGGGGTTTGGTTTCATTTCTTTGAGATGTTCATGTTCTAGATTACTAGTCTATTCTTGAGCTATGGTTAGACGTCTATTATTTTTTCTTTTAATAGCCTAGGCAAGGCAAGGCAAGTTTATGTATATAGCACATTTCATACACAATGGCAATTCAAAGTGCTTACCATAAGAAATAAGAAAAAAATGTGTAAGAATTAAAATAACATGTGTAAGAATTAAAATAACAAAACAAGGATAATTAAAGAGAATTTAAAAATAATAAATTAAATGTGGATAAATAGATCCCTATCTGCCTGATTCTCTAAATGCGGTCCCCTCTATCTGAGATGGAGCAGGTGGTCAGTGTCTCCTGGACCTTACAGGTCGGTCCAGGACGGGCTCCCCTATCTTGAGTCCGCTTCTTCTTTCTGAGCCTAACTCTAACCCTAATCCTAACCCTAGATGCCAGGGCTGTGTTTGGACGGCTATTAGACGTCTTTTAAATGCAAAATTGCTTGCTGAAATATGGCATTGAATACTCTGAGCTGTATGCCTGTGGTAGAGAACACATCCTATCAGAGGACGGTGATAGTGATAATGAGGTTAAATACCATAGCGCATTAAATACATTATAACACATGCATCACATAAACAGCTCTCTATGTCACGGCTCCGTTCGGCTGGCGTTGGGTGCGCTAACAAAGATGCTAAAGACCACGGCCTCTTACTTCTGCTTACTCTATCGGTTAGGTTTAGGGTATGGTTTAGTGTAGGTTGTATGCTTAGCCAACCTTGTAGAGCATCAACCTTTTAGCGTTGCTCATTGGATTTTTTTCACTTAATGTCCTGCCACAATACCGGCAAAAACCAATGTAATGAAGGGTGCTTCTCCATTGGAGGATGGGTGTCCACTGCTACGGGTGTGTGTGTGAGTTCAATGCTCACTGCTGTCTCTGTGTGTGTGTGTGTGTGTTCAATGCTCACTGCTGTCTCTGTGTGTGTGTGTGTGTGTGTGTGTGTGTGTGTGTGTGTGTGTGTGTGTGTGTGTGTGTGTGTGTGTGTGTGTGTGTGTGTGTGTGTGTGTGTGTGTGTGTGTGTGTGTGTGTGTGTCAGCAATGGTTTGTGTGTGTGTGTGTGTGAGTGCTGGTTATTGTGTGTGTGTGTGTGTGTGTGTGTGTGTGTGTGTGTGTGTGTGTGTGTGTGTGTGTGTGTGTGGACTGGTAATGGACAAAATGTCCCCACAAAGATGGCAATATCCAAAATCCTTGTCCTTGTGGGGACATTTTTGTCCCCATGAGGAAAACATCTTATAAATCACACTAAGTGATGTTTTTTGAAAATGTAAAATGCAGCATGTCTCCTGTGATGGTTAGTGTGTGTGTGTGTGTGTGTGTGTGTGTGTGTGTGTGTGTGTGTGTGTGTGTGTGTGTTGTTACAACCCTATGGTTTGTATTTTGTGACATCTCTGTTGTTTTGTGAGTCTCTGTCCAGGAAGTCAATCTGATTGGTTCCTGCAGGCTAATAGATGCTATGTCCTGATTGGTCCACAGTATTTTAAAAGTCATGTCATCACTTCCTCTACCCAGATTGACCCGAGAGATATTGTGTTTTGAGAGAGAGAGTTTTGTGACCTGTATAGTGCAGAGTTTGTTTGTGTGTTAAGAGACTTTGACTGTGTTAAGAATATTAGAGATTGTGAGTATTGCTTGTTTGTTTGTTTGTTTGTTTGTTTGAATTGAACACTGTTTGTATCAGAGAAACTTTGTTGGTATATTTGACCCTTTGCCTGTTTTCTGACACTGATTTGGACTGCCCTTTTCAGCTTTGGTTGCCTGATTGTAAATATATTGTAAATACTGAGTATTTGGGAAAGTAGGAGTCTGACGCCATTTTTGTTTATTGTAAACCGCTTTGATCGCTGTTTTTGTTAGGAGTTAGGTTTGTATATTGTATTTTCCTTTTCTTTTCTTTTTGGGTTAGGGTTTAAGAAAGAGGTTTAAAACAAGGAAGTTTTGTTTGTTATTTTGGCCTAGTCAACTCCTGAACCTTAGGTCCCAAATCAAATCAATAAATACATTTTCATACAAATACACTGCTTTTTCATAATTTTCATGTTGCACCCTTTTCTAGACGGGCGTAACATGATATGGGGCTCTCTGTTGGCTAGATATTTTAATAGCCTAATTTGTTTTGCTAGTTTATTTTTGTTTGTGTTTGCCTGGGGTTTTTCTTTTTGTGGAGGAAATATAGAAATTGGTATGACGTCTAAATTCGAACTAGATAAATTTACAATTGCACCCACGGAGGAGAAATTTGAAAAATGTCGTAAAGATGATTTGTTGTTAATTGTGGATTTCTTTGACATAGTCGTACTCGAAATGCACTTAAAAGAGAGATTAAAGAGGCACTGCACGAGGAGCTCGAAACAAAAGATCTTGCCTGGTGAAAGTGTGGTTACAGGTGTTACATCTCCAGCACTATCTGAGAGTGTGTGGAGGCAGAGTTCAAATCGGAAGATGGGTCTTGCATAGATCCTGTTAATCCCTCTGCACCAAAAGACCAATTGTTGGCGATCCGGTTAAAAGAACTGGAATTAAGCCGACAACAATACCAGAGTCAGCTGTTACATGTCCGAGCTGTTGAGCTTGAGACGGCGAGACATCCGGCTGAAAGAGCTGGATCTTGAACTGAAGTCCGAGCATGCTCGGTCTCCACCTTCTCCTGTATTACGGGGAAATACTCCAGTGCAGAGTCCAGTGAGTGCCTCCTCTCCTCTCCCTACAATGTCGCATGCATTACCGGTAAGACCTGGAATTTGACATTAGTAGGCAAATGTTAGTTCCTATATTTAGAGAGAGTGAAGTTGACACATATTTCACTGTTTTTGAGCGAATCGCAGCCACATTACAGTGGCCTAGAAATATTTGGCCTTTATTGTTACAATGCAAACTTGTAGGTAAAGCGCAAGAAGTGTGTTCTTCATTGACACTTGAGCAAAGCTTGGACTATGATGCAGTTAAAGCAGCCGTGTTAAGAGCTTATGAACTTGTTCCGAGGCTTATCGACAGAAATTTAGGACACATGTGAAAAACCCCAGTCAAACATTTGTTGAATTTGCACGTGAGAAAACCACACTGTTTGAAAATGGTGTGCTGCTAGCAAAATTACCACTTTTGAGCAGTTGAAAGAGCTTGTTTTAGTGGAAGAGTTCAAAACTGTGTTTCGGAAAAGATAGTAGTTTATTTGAATGAACAAAAGTCGTGTCATTGTCAGAGGCCGCCGTCTTTGTTGATGAGTTTGTGCTCACACACAAAGTTTCTTTTCCATCCCAACGTTCTTCACGTTATGCTGTTGTAGATCGCAAACACAGTTCTAAAACAGCAGTGGCTGCTCAAAGAGATGATCAGACTTCTGATTCTTCAATGATGTTGCGGGAATGTTTTTATTGTCATGAGACTGGACATTTGATTGCTGCTTGTCCTGTGCTGCAGCGGAAAAATCAGAGAAGAACTCAAAATGCATCTAAAAGTGTTGGCTTTTTGCGTACTCACTCTTCAGATTCTTTGCTGTCCATTGATCCTTCTTTTGAACCTTTTGTGTGTGAAGGAGCAGTGTCCTTTTCTGAATTGGACTCAGAATCCAAACCTGTACGCATTTTGCGAGATAATGGTGCTGCAGTCATTCATTCTTGCAGATGTACTCCGTTTTCTTCACAGTCCAGCTGTAATTCTGATGTTTTAGTTCAGGAATTGAGCTTGGTGTGGTCAGAGTTCCTTTGCATACTGTATACTTGCTGATATGGTGACTGGTTTAGTTAAAATGGTCAGACGTACTCAGTTACCACTGAAAGGAATCTCTTATCCTTGGGAACGATTTAGCAGGAAGTAAAGTTTCTTGTCTCCTGAGGTTACTGATGTACCTTGTGTCTCAGAAAATGATGTGTTGACTCAGGAATTCCCAAGTGTATTTCATTCCTGTGTTGTGACTCGTGCAAGCTCGCAAGTTTGAAGATGAAATTGATCTCTCTAATTTGTTCAGCAGTTCAGATGTTGAGGATACCACTGTGAAGGTTGGTTCAGAGAGTTTGAGCTTCGGACCTGAATTTGACTTTCCTTTTGATAGAAAACAATTAATTGAGGCCCAAAATGATGATGATACTTTGACTACATGTGTTTCTGCTGTGATTGATAAGTCTGAACTGCCAGATCATGCTGTTGCTTATTTTTAGATGAGGGTGTGCTCATGCGTAAATGGAGTCCTGAGAACTTGAAGCATGATTGGAGTGCTGTATTTCAGGTAGTCCTTCCAAAATCCTACAGAGACTATGTACTGAATGTAGCTCATGACCATGAACTTTCTGGTCATCTAGGTATTAAGAAAACCTATAATAATCTCCTGAAACATTTTTTCTGGCCTGGAATGAAGTCCACCGTGTCCCAGTATTGTCGTTCTGCCATGCTTGTCAAGTTGCTGGAAAACCGAATCAGGTTATTTCACCAGCACCCTTAAAGCCTATTCCAGTGATGAATGAACCGTTTGAGAAGCTTGTGATTGACTGTGTTGGCCCTTTACCAAGGACTAAGTCTGGTTACTCATACTTATTAACTTTGATGTGCTCTGCTACTAGGTTTCTGAAGCCATCCCACTACGCTCATTAAAGTCCCCTACAATTGTGAAAGCAATTGTGAAGTTCTGTACAACATTCGGTCTGCCCAAGTTTATTCAGTCTGATCAAGGATCTAATTTCATGTCCAAAGTATTCCGTAAGGTAATGAAAGAGCTGAACATTCAACATTGCATTTCAAGTGCTTATCACCCACAGTCTCAAGGGGTGCTGAAAGATTTCATCAAACCCTTAAGACCATGATCAGAACTTACTGTCTCCAATATAGGAAAGACTGGGATGAAGAGGTTCCTCTTCTGTTGTTTGCTGTTCGCAATACGGTACAAGAGTCACTTGGATTTAGTCCAGCTGAATTAGTTTTTGGTCATTCTCTGCGTGGACCATTAAAAGTGTTACAAGAACAATTACTTTCTGCAAATCAGTCAGCTACCCTTCTAAGAATGTGCTAGATCATGTGAGCTCATTTCGTGAACGCTACATTCAGTGTGGCAGCTAGCACAACAGTCCCTAGCAACCGCCCAGTCTCGCATGAAAGGCAGATACGACAAAAAGTCTGTTCAACGCCATTTAAGGTTGGTGATCAAGTTCTTGTATTGATGCCTTTGCCTGGCTCGGCTCTCCAAGCAAAGTTTACAGGGCCGTATGTAATTGAAGAAAGGTTAAGTGACACTGACTATGTAGTGCAGACTCCTGAAAGAAAAAGAAAGACTCAGATTTGCCATATAAACATGCTTAAACTTTATGTCTCTCGTCCTACCTCTGAAGATTCTGCCAGTTTTAAAGTGTCTACTCCTGCTGCTGTAACTTCTGTGGATGTGGTTCCTTCTGAATATTCTCCCTGCATGGATGGTCTTCAGTTAGGAAGTGCTTGTCTTTCTGGTGCTCGCTTGCAGAATTCTGAAGCTCTTGTAAGTCTTCGCTCTAAACTCTCACATTTATCTAGATCATCTCAACATGAACTTGTACAGTTAGTTGACAAATATTCTGTACTTTTCGCAGATGTACCTACTGTGACTAATGTTTTGAAGCATGACATTGATGTAGGTGATCATCGTCCTGTTAAGCAGAATGCTTATCGTGTAAATCCTGTAAAGCGTGAGATAATGAAACAAGAAACCCAGTATCTCATTGAAAATGGTTTGGCTATGTCAAGCTCTAGTCCATGGTGTTCCCCATGTTTGTTGGTTCCAAAACCTGATGGGACTTCACGTTTTTGTACTGATTACCGGAAGATCAATCAGTTAACTAAATCAGATTCCTATCCTCTTCCCAGAATGGAGGATTGCATTGATCGCATTGGAAACGCTAAGTTTGTGACTAAATTGGACTTGCTTAAAGGATATTGGCAGGTGCCGCTCACAGAGCGTGCTTCGGAGATATCAGCCTTTGCCACACCAGACGCTTTTCTTCAATATAACGTCCTAGCTTTTGGCCTCAAAATGCTCCAGCCACCTTCCAACGTTTAATGAATCAAGTCTTAGCCAATGTGAAAAATTGTGAGGCTTACCTCGATGATGTAGTGTGTTACTCCGATCGTGGAGTAGTCACTTGCAAACACTAGAAGAAGTGTTTTCAAAATTCCAAGCAGCTAATCTTACCCTTAATTTGGCAAAATGTGAATTCTGTCATGCCACTGTCACATATTTGGGTAAGGAGGTTGGTCATGGTACCGTCCCTTTAGAAGCTAAGGTTCAGACCATTGTTGAGTTTCCTGTGCCCAAATCTAAGAGAGAACTCAGACGTTTCCTTGGAATGGCTGGTTACTACAGGAATTTCTGTAAAAATTTCTCTGATGTAGTAAAGCCACTCACAGATAACCTTCGTAAAGCTGTGTCCTTTAACTGGAATTCTAAATGTGTACTTGCTTTTGAATCTTTGAAAAATTTGTTGTGCAATGCTCCTGTTTTAACTGCCCCAGACTTCTCTAGACCTTTTAAACTTGAAGTGGATGCCAGTGGTACGGGTGCCGGTGCTGTCCTACTACAGGAAGATGACCAAGGAATCGACCATCCTGTATGTTTCTATTCTAAGAAATTCAATCGCCATCAAATCAATTATAGTACCATAGAACAAGAAGCACTAGCTCTTTTGTTAGCTCTACAACATTTTGAAGTTTATGTTGGCTCCAGTTCTCAACCTGTTGATGTATTCACTGATCATAATCCACTTATCTTTCTGCAGCGTATGTGTAATAAAAACCAGAGACTTATGCGCTGGGCACTCATTTGTCAGGGCTTTAATTTGCAAATTAAGTACAAGAAAGGTGTTGACAATGTTATTGCAGACTCTTTGTCCAGATGTCATTTGTAAACTTGTAACCATGTTACTCTTATGTGTGGGGGTGTTACAACCCTATGGTTTGTATTTTGTGACATCTCTGTTGTTTTGTGAGTCTCTGTCCAGGAAGTCAATCTGATTGGTTCCTGCAGGCTAATAGATGCTATGTCCTGATTGGTCCACAGTATTTTAAAAGTCATGTCATCACTTCCTCTACCCAGATTGACCCGAGAGATATTGTGTTTTGAGAGAGAGTTTTGTGACCTGTATAGTGCAGAGTTTGTTTGTGTGTTAAGAGACTTTGACTGTGTTAAGAATATTAGAGATTGTGAGTATTGCTTGTTTGTTTGTTTGTTTGTTTGTTTGAATTGAACACTGTTTGTATCAGAGAAACTTTGTTGGTATATTTGACCCTTTGCCTGTTTTCTGACACTGATTTGGACTGCCCTTTTCAGTTTGGTTGCCTGATTGTAAATATATTGTAAATACTGAGTATTTGGGAAAGTAGGGAGTCTGACGCCATTTTTGTTTATTGTAAACCGTTTTGATCGCTGTTTTTTTGTTAGGGAGTTAGGTTTGTATATTGTATTTTCCTTTTCTTTTCTTTTTGGGTTAGGGTTTAAGAAAGAGGTTTAAAACAAGGAAGTTTTGTTTGTTATTTTGGCCTAGTCAACTCCTGAACCTTAGGTCCCAAATCAAATCAATAAATACATTTTCATACAAATACACTGCTTTTTCATAATTTTCATGTTGCACCCTTTTCCCCTAGAGTGTGTGTGTGTGTGTGTGTGTGTGTGTGTGTGTGTGTGTGTGTGTGTGTGTGTGTGTGTGTGTGTGTGTGTGTGTGTGTGTGTGTGTGTGTGTGTGTGTGTGTGTGTGTGTGTGTGTGTGTGTGTGTGTGTGTGTGTGTGTGTGTGTGTGTGTGTGTGTGTGTGTGTGTGTGTGTGTGTGTGTGTGTGTGTGTGTGTGTGTGTGTGTGTGTGTGTGTGTGTGTGTGTGTGTGTGTGTGTGTGTGTGTGTGTGTGTGTGTGTGTGTGTGTGTGTGTGTGTGTGTGTGTGTGTGTGTGTGTGTGTGTGTGTGTGTGTGTGTGTGTGTGTGTGTGTGTGTGTGTGTGTGTGTGTGTGTGTATGTGTGTGTGTGTGTGTGTGTGTGTGTGTGTGTGTGTGTGTGTGTGTGTGTGTGTGTGTGTGTGTGTGTGTGTGTGTGTGTGTGTGTGTGTGTGTGTGTGTGTGTGTGTGTGTGTGTGTGTGTGTGTGTGTGTGTGTGTGTGTGTGTGTGTGTGTGTGTGTGTGTGTGTGTGTGTGTGTGTGTGTGTGTGTGTGTGTGTGTGTGTGTGTGTGTGTGTGTGTGTGTGTGTGTGTGTGTGTGTGTGTGTGTGGTGTGTGGGTGTGGGTGTGGGTGTGGGTGTGGGTGTGTGTGTGGGGTGTTGGTGACAAAATGTCCCCACAAAGATGGCAATATCCAAATTTTTGTCCTTGTGGGGACATTTTTTAGTCCCCATGAGGAAAACATCTTATAAATCACACTAAGTGATGTTTTTTGAAAATGTAAAAATGCAGCATGTCTCCTGTGATGGTTAGTGTGTGTGTGTGTGTGTGTGTAAGGGCAGTGTAGGGGATATAAAATCGGTTTGTACAGTATAAAATGCATTACGCCTATGGAATGTCCCCATAAAACATGGAAACACAACGTGTGTGTGTGTGTGTGTGTGTGTGTGTGTGTGTGTGTGTGTGTGTGTGTGTGTGTGTGTGTGTGTGTTCAATACTCACTGCTGTGTGTGTGCACTTGGATGGGTCAAAGGCAGAATTCTGGGTATGGGACAACATATTTGGCCACACGTCACTTTCTCTTTTAAAAATAAGGCTGTATATCTCGGCTAAGGATCTCAGTCTGAAGGATCCTTAGAAAGCAGCTCTCGTTTCACAGCCTTCATTCTGTGTATTTTGAAGATGCATTAAAGCCTTGATCAAACTGTCAGTCCTAATCTGATCATTTGTGTATCCGACTGGAATTTGATGTGAATGCATGTCTCCTGTCATTCTGGGATATCTGCATTGGTTTCTGTGTCAGTGACATTGCAATACAGATCTTCTCTTTAAAGACGTGGTAGTCGCCGTATTGGTCAACTATGCATCTCTTGAGGCAGATCTGCAGTCTCTCCGCTTTATTCCATTCTGTCATCTCAGTGTTGATGGATTTAACGCTGAGGGCCTCTTTTATATTTTAATTTTCTGCTCAACTTTGCAACAACACATCCTGAGGCAGGTGACTTACATCACAAAACAGCTGTGTGTGCGGCCAGGCTTTAAATTCCAGAACATGACATGACTTGGGAATGCATAACGTGAACCTGACTTCCATAGAAACGCTGTCGTGAGGCTCAGCTCCTTCCTACCAAGTGAGCTGTCATTACTTGATGCGATGCGTGTGTGCGTGTGTGTTCTTTATTGTTTAGAAACTTTAAGGATGCTTGCCATTAAGAGAACTTTGCATTGTCACACATCAGGCGTGGTACAGATGACAGGGCATCATTTTCAGTGCAAGTTTAAATTGGACATTTATACATCACAGCATCTTTGTTCTTGTCATCATGACATCTTTCATGTACCATAAAATGCTTACCTCAAGGAATGCTGTTTTAATAAACGAGGTTCAGGAATGTTAGATGATTGACACAGGTGGAGAGGACTGAAACTTTTGAACGACCTGACTTACAGAAGCAGCGTGCAACCTGAGGCTCCAGCCCTTCACCACCATGAGATTGACCAGTCAACATTACTTGATGATCGGAGGCTTATTGTTTAGAAACTTCTAAGGATATTGGGCATTAAGAGAATTACTTTGTATTGCCTAACCGTATTGACAGCATCATTTTCAGTGTTGTTAAATTACATTTATAATCAACAATATCTTTGTTCTTGTCATCATCATGATGCATCTTTCATAAAAATATAAAATGCCTTCATCAATGAATGCTGTTTTACTAAACGAGGCTCAGGAGGAAATATGTTAGATGATTGATACTGAGGCTCAGCCCTTTCCCACCATGAGCTAAGACATTACTTGATGATTTGGAGTGCTTGGTTGCTTAGAAACTTAAGGATATTGCATTAAGAGAATTACTTTGTATTGTCAACTGTGTATTGACAGCATCATTTTCAGTGCAAGTTGTTAAATTACATTTATAATCAACAACATCTTTGTTCTTTGTCATCATCATGATGCATCTTTCATAAAAAATTATAAAAATGCCTTCATCAATGAATGCTGTTTTACTAAACGAGGTTCAGGAGGAACATGTCAGATGATTGACACAGGTGGAGAGTACTCAGCTAATCAACAAAAGAGGTGTATATAGACACGCAGCCGTCTTACCTCCATTGCATTGACAGTTTTTCCAGCATCCCTCCACCACCCCTGCTCCACATTTTGCTCTTTTTTTTCCTTTTTAAGTTCTAAACCACTTACATACGGGGGGTAGTCTGGGCCAAAGCCCTCCCCCCGGACAGCACGCCACATACGCAATTAAATTTACTCTATAAATTATATGTAAGTGTGAACTAGTGAAACATTTTCGTCAGTAAAGGATGTTGGTTTGTATTAACTCTTTGCTATGGATGCTGTGAAGCGAGGACACCGTCCTGAGCAGAACTAGCGGAGGTGTGTTATTGTATTTCCTTGTTCTTTATTTATGTGCTTGCTCTCTGTGTGCTGAAGTCTCTCCAGGGCTGAGACCGAGAGCGGCCCTTCAGTCCTTGTTAGTATGTATGGAGCAGAGGATGTGTGACCGAACCCTCCGCCGCACTTGTCACGCTGATACATTTTTAAGAGGCATTGCATGCTGGGAAAAACACAGGGACTGTGAGAGATGGGAGACAGGAGAGTCTTAAGAACATAATTTGCAAAAATCTCATTACCTCACTGTTTAATGCACCACTATCACACAGACAAATGCATATATCCTCATGACAATGTGAAAGTGACATGCACAGAGGAGGCAGTGATAAAATCCTGTCAAATAAAAAAGTAATAACAATAAATCTGTGTGAAATTTAAAGGCTGATTCATTTTCTGCATTGCCGAAGCAGGAATGATCCAAGAGACTGGAGAGAAACACTTGCTCAGATCTTAGCTTCTAACTTCTGAAGAATTTCCCTCACAGATGCATTTCATCTTCACATCACAGCTCAGGAGAGTCACTAACGAAGGGTTTGAGACTGTGATGTCATCAGTGATCAGTCCAATCACATTTACACAGGGCTAAACTCTGGATCATCTGTCATTGCTTTGGCACAAAATAAAGGCTTTATCTTTCAACTTACATTCCTCTCCCACTCAGAAACAAACACCTTCAGACATTTGAAGTAGTTTTAAAAGCATACAGTCTATCAGAAAAACAGATTTATATTCTGGATGGTTGCTAGGGTGTTGCTATGCAATTGCTAGGGTATTCTGAGTGGTTAGGGTGTTGCTCTAGACCAAAAGCCAAAATGTAAGTCCCCACTGGGATGTGTGTAAACCTGGAACAGTTTATCAAACATTTAGATAAAATATAGAATTAATGTATCAGGAACATAGCAAGGTAAGCAGTCTGTAGCATCGGATGAGGTCAGACAATGGCTGAGGGAGTGTGCTCTATAAAGTGCTGGTGATGTGGGCTAGATATGTTCCAGGCGTGTGTGGTTAGGTGCCAGGGAGGATGATGGGAAATGCGGTCGGTGACATTACTCCTGATGCCGTAACCCGAGAGGGCTGACAGAAGAGTCCAATAAAACTGGAGGGAGGAAGGAGCCAGGGAGAAAATGGAGTGAGGGGCTGTAGTGTGATCCGAAGCAGTGCCAAGATGAATACCCATGGAGCCAGGAGCCTGTCTGACTGAGGTGGAGTCAGTGGAAGTGGAGACCCAGGCAGAGCCAAGGAGCCAGGGTTACACTAATAGACTGGAGGACCAAGGGACCGAGGCAGAGACAGGGGCTCAGCAGACCAGGGTGGAGTCAGTGTGAGCGAGGACAACAGGAAGGAAGAGCTCGGTGGAGCTGAAAGGGTGGAGGGATGAGGCATAGCCGGAGGACAAAAGGACCGGAAGTTCATTGTGCAAGCAAGGGGATGACTGACCAAGGAGGAACTGGAGGAACGAGGAAGCCTGGCTAATTCAGAGGGATGACGGACCATGGTGGAGCCGAGGGAGCGTTGAGCCAAGGTGGGACCAATGGGCCGAGGTGGAGTCCGGGGCTTTGGAGCTAGTGGAGCTAAGGCATCAACACTCACAGACTTCAGAGGCATGCGGATGAGTGGAACTCCACCAGCACTCCTTCAGGGATGATCATCAACACCGGCTCACACACTGGGTCAGACTTGGCAGGCTTCAGCTCTAGGTCTGCGGTGGGCTCTGACTTATGGTTTATGCTCATGGTGAGTGTAGGTTTGGGCTCCAGGACAAACACTGGTACAGTGACTCAGGGAGTGTGTGTGCTCTATATAGTGCTGGTGATGAGGGATAGATGAGTTCCAGGTGTGTGTATAGGTTTAGGGGCCAGGGAGGATGATGGGAAATTCAGTCTGTGACACTTACTTTATAAAATTCAGTAATCCCTGTATACACTAGCTTCGCAGGGTTGAGTTTCCCTGCAGTACATGTAGCCCTGGCTGGGAATCACTGCACTGAAGGGTTAAATATGAGATCTGACTGTGTGCAGAGTGTTGCTGTGACAACACTAAACGCTCCTAATGGACACAGACCCACAGAACCGCTGAGCGATGAGGGCACTCACATTTGACCCCGCGGTCCCTCTCTGATGAAGCTGGGTGCCAAAGGGTCACAGAGAGGTCGGCGGGACATGTGAATTACCAGGCTGGGGTGATGCTCAACAACCATTACAGCAAACCCCCAGATGTTCTGTTAAACTATCACATGCTGCAGTCCCTGCAAACTCAACAAATCAACACCAGTCTGCTCAAACAAACCTTCACTTCCCTCAACGCTGAAAAGAACAAATGGCTCTAAATTCCTGTCAGAAGTCAAATAAATTATATTTTCTTTCATTACACAAATTATGTTTGAATGAATGAATGACAGTGTCCCTTTGTGTGGACTTAAAAGAAATCACATAAATATCTTGACTGTAGGATTGTGCAGAGAAGTCATGTGGCATTCCAGCGGTTAGCATACACAATTCCTCATCAGACCGTTTCAGATGTTAACATTTGAGCATATGTATAACTAATGAAAGGGAATCAGCTGAAAGGGAAAGGCATCTCAGAGGCAGAGCATGCTTCTTTCTGATGAAGGATTTCTTTAGAATAATGTGCACTTCACATTCATTCACACTGCATTCACAATCATTCACAATAAGACTGGGACATGCCTTGAGAAAGTAAATAGGAGAGAGTATGACAAGCCATGTTCTGTCTTGTGTTGGGTTAGGCTTAGGGTCAACGCTCAGCATGGCACATCCCAAGCTCTGGGGCATTATGTATTGAGAGAGAGGACGCTGGATGTGATCAGACCTTGCTGAGACGTGTCAGATCAGATCGCAGTAGACAGTCTGATGGTCTGACTTCTCTCTCTCTACTGGTTATGATTGACAGGAAGACTTTAGACAACCTATTTTCAGATTATTATTAACGTAACGCCATTGTAACTTGATTGTTTCGAGGCTTCCGGTTTCATCCGCTTCCAGTTATTTTAGCTGAAAAAAAAGCTTACTTCTGCGTTGCAACAGAAGATGAAAAGAGGAAAAATCTTCTCTGGGATCTTTGGCTCTCAACCCAAATATGGCACCAATAAATGCCACTAACATCAAATGCCATTGGCGCTCAGATATCTCAAGACCAAACTTCATGACTGTTAAAAGTTAAGATTATAAGTGAATAAAGACTTGTATTTCAGTCTGTTTCTCAAGTGATGCTATCACATGACTTCAGGAGACTGGAAAATAACAAACAAATTTGCTTTTAGGATGCTTTTAGTCATTTTTGGAGCTTGCCTGAATGTTTTTCTCTCTCACTAAGTTTTCATAACCGGTTACTTTTGTCACAGTTAAAATCGTTCAGAGTTGAAGTCTACTCTATGACTTAGATATGTCTAATCTGCCACATTTAGTATATAGTTTATCTAAGAACACTCATTGTACGTGCTGTGAAGTCTTCTGTTCTGCAGACAATTAGACTTTTCACTTTGACTTCTGGACAATCACTTGTAGTGTACATGTTTTTAAGTAAAACAAAAGATAACCATAACATTATGAAGAAAAGGCAGTTGGAAATGCAAAATATACAAGTGCTGATATCCAGAATGAGATTAATGCTCAGCAGAGATGGTGCACACCTCAGTAATAAAAGAGTTCAAGAAAAGGGAAGTGCTCAGCAAACTAGTAGATAAAACTGAAGACCTCAGCGAAAGAGCAGATTTCATTTGTAGTAAGGTACTACTACAATGGTGCAATAAATGAAAGGGTTTTTCTTTGTATTTTATCCATGCTGAACACTTAGATGACACAAATGATTGACAATCTCTGGAAAGATATGGTGTGGAACACAAGAGTAATCCGGTCGGATGATGGGGCTGGAGTCATGGCAAGCTTTAGCACTGTAATGCTCAGTCTCAACCTTGTGCTGTTGACAGTGAGATCCGTCCCAGGAGAAAATTGCTTCTTTTCCTTATTACAAAAACAATATGTCTTCTTGTCTGGGTGATCAGTGGTGCACCAAAAGTAGCTAAAACTTCAAGGTGAACTTCGGTGTTGAGTGACCGGTGGGCATGCAGGAATTTGGCTTGTCTCAACTTAATGGGCATGATGCCAACAGGAGTCCTGGAAGAAATAACCAGGGAACAAACTGGAGAAAGGTCAGTAGATGCACAAGCCCTTCTGTTCCTAAATGACTTGGAGTCTAGCAATATTTTAAAAACTTTTTGGAGATTCCAAAATTCCTTTCTTACATGCTCCCGTCTTCATTTATATTTATTTGGCAAAAGCATTTGGTGAAAATTATAGTAATGAGCCAAAGACACAATACCATGACCTTCAAACTTACTTTGGTAAAACCAAAACATTTAAACAGTACGCTGGCTTTCTCAAGTCTTAAGGTGGAGATCCTTTTCATTGGTTTTATTGGGAAACTTTGAGGTTATTTTAATTATATCCTTCAATGTCAAAACATGAATGCAATAACTAGCCGACACATAATCAATAGCGTGAATCAATATCACACCATATGTGCCTCATCAGATCATGTCCTCATCAGCTGTGGAGCATTTATTAACATATGGTGTGTCTCTGAATCAAATCTCTTCTCCGAGGTCACACTATGAGCCTGGAGATTTGGAAAGTCCTTGTGTCTTCAGTCGGCAGGAGTCTAGACCTCCAGCACAGTTAAGCGCACCAATATCCAACCCATCTGTCCAATACACAGAACATTAAATTAGTGCCAAACACTGTAACTGATTTATGTGATACTCAAATGAAATATTCTCAACATAAAGTCACACAGTGAGGACTGGGAGTGTAAACCCTGTCCTTCATCAAAGTCAAGCCTATTTCTTTCTCATTAAAACTTTACAGTGGTGACACTGATATTGATTGCGACCTTTGAAGTACAGTAAAATGTAAAGCAACAGAAAAAGCACAAGTCCCTCTGAGTTTGGGCCGCTTGTCATGTTTCAATCAGAGTCCAGCCAGTGCTGAAAGAATAATACATACTTTTGGTTCTGTATTCATGCAGTCTGTTTATTCCTCTACTGTATTTGTTGGAAAATTATTCCTCAGGCTAATATTCAGCACGGGATTTATAAAGAGTCCCTGTAAAACTCTACTAAAGTATATCGACTCATCCTCAACCGTGTAGAGTCCACTTCACCACAGAGCACTACAATCATTCAATATCATATCAGAACTGATCCCACCCACACAAACCAATAAAAAGCCAGCAAACAGCAGGACGAGATTATCTATTTAGTCTTGTTGTTATATCCAAATAAAAGTTTGTCAAACAGGTCATGATGTTTATTCTTGTGATATTTTACTTTAAGATGATGTGCATACGATGAAAGTAAACTCACTCCCACTCATTTCAGACTGACAGTAGGGGGAGTGTGGGGTAAGATGTGTCACCCGCTAACAAACTCTATCATTTCTGTATTGTGACATAAAGGGCTCATCAGATGCCTGTGACTGAAAGATGAGAAAATTGAGAAGAATCTTTCTGATACAATGCATTGCATCTTTTTCCTATTAAAGTACATGACAAAAGATGAGTCATATTTATATTGCTGAATATTACAGTTGCCCTTCATTTCAGATGATATGAATTGAACTGGTTGTGATTGTTTTCTCAATCCAGATTAAAATCAGTTTAGCTATGATTTAATTTGAGCATGTGCAATTATGCAAAATAGACTATAAAATGTACACTCACACTTGCCAAAAGCTCTGTGACTCCTGCCTTTCCATGCACATGAGCTTTAATGCCATCCCATTCCCAATCCGTAGGGTTTAATATGGAGTCGGCCCACCCTTTGCAGCTCTAACAGCTTCAGCTCTTCTGGGAAGGCTTTCCTCAAGGTTTAGGAGTGTGTTTATGGGAATTCTTCTAGAAGCGCATTTGTGAGGTCAGGCACTGATGTTGGACGAGAAGGCCTGGCTCGCAGTCTCCGCTCTAATTCATCCCAAAGGTGTTCTATCGGGATGAGGTCAGGACTCTGTGCAGGCCAGTCCAGTTCCTCCACACCAAACTCGCTCATCCATGTCTTTATGGAGCGACGCTTTGTGCACTGGAGCGCAGTCATGTTGGGACAGGAAGGGCCGTCCCAAACTGATCCCACAAAGTTGGGAGCATGAAATTGTCCAAAATGTCTTGGTGAAGCATTAAGAGTTCTTTTCACTGGAACTAAGGGCCCAACCCCTGAAAAACAACCCCAGCCCATAATCCCCCTCCACCAAACTTTACACTTGGCACAATGCAGTCAGGCGAGTCCCGTTCCTGGCAACCGCCAAACCCAGACTCGTCCATGGGATGGTCAGACAGAGAAGCGTGATTGGTCACTCAGAGAACACGTCTCACTGCTCTAGAGTCCAGTGGTGGCACGCTTTACCCCACTGCATCCCACGCTTTGCATTGCTCTTGGTGATGTAAGGCTTGGATGAGCTGCTCGGCCATGGAAACCCATTCCATGAAGCTCTCTCCGCACTGTTCCTGAGCTCATCTGAAGGCCACAGGAGTTTGGAGGTCTGGAGCGATTGACTCTGCAGAAAGTTGGTGACTTCTGCGCACTGTGACCCTCAGCATGCGCTGACCCCGCTCTGGGATTTCACTTCGTGGCTGAGTTGCTGTTGTTCCCAATCGCTTCCTCTTTGTTATAATCACACTAACAGTTGAGTGTGGAATATTTAGTAATGAGGAAATGTCAGGAATGGCCTTATTGCACAGGTGGCAACCTATCCCGGTCCCACGCTTGAGTTCACTGAGCTCCTGAGAGCGAGCCATTCCCTCACAAATGTGTGTAGAAGCGTCTGCATGCCTAGAGCTTGATTTATACACCTGTGGCCATGAAGGGATTGAACACCTGAACTCTGGGATTTAGAGGAGCGTCCCAATACTTTTGGCAATGTAGTGTATTAGTGGAAAAGGGGCTAGTTGTTACACCTACTGCAAACTATATTATTCGTGATTTGTTGTGAAATTTTACAGCAGCTATACGGTTCTCTCAGATTTTACATTTTGTGAGACAAAACAGTCAGCAGTAGCCAAAGACATGAAGGTGGAGGAAAGAGACAAATGTCTCTCGTTTTTCTTATTCTCCCTGGTCTTACTGGACTATTATCTCAAAACCGCAATGATGAGCTTTATCCAAAACACATTAACTCTGAGCTGACACCAAAGGTCAAAGAAATAACAAGAAGTTCATCATGTCATGCTATAATTAATGTGTGTGCGGAGACCCTCTCAAAATGAAAAATTAAGTTCTTTAAACATTTTGCTAAGGAGTTTAGTGTTGCAGCTTTACAGAACATCCCAGAGAAGTGAAGATTTCTCTGAACATTTTCAACAAAAGAACAGAAGCTTGTCTGAAAGCGGTTGCTCATGGGGAGCGTCAATATTTTCATGCAATGATGCCTCAATGCTGTAGAACCTTTAAGATCCATGATCCCCTGACAATAATGATAATAAGGAATATCTCAACTTACCGATCAAAGACAGAATACACTCCTTTAAAAAAAAAGGTTGCAAAAGGGGATTTTTACAGTAATGCCATTGAAGAAACGTATTGGTTCCTTTCAGTGATCAGTTCTTAAAATAAACTAAACATCCACTGCATCGTATAGTCACATTATTTACCTGAATGATCTTAATCCAACACCTCTGAAGATACAATAAAGTTAAAGAGCATTAACATGAAAGTTTAGCAATGATAAGCTCATGACTCCTACTTTCCTCAAGTTACTGGCATGTTCCAGAGTGTAGACGGTGTGGAGAGAGCTGTGCCCTCGGGAACCGTCTGCAACTCGGCTTTATTATTTTATGTTCTGTACGAGAGGAAGTGGGCAGAACGAACAAACTGAAAAGCTTCTTCCAGTCACGGTACTTCACTCTGAGCACCGCATGACTCAGAAGAGGAGAGAGACAAACAAAAGAGAGCTGTTAATCCTGTTTCTCTCTCTGGCTTCTGTGCCTCTTCTCTTCTCTTCTTTCAGTGTCTGTAATTCAGTGTGTCGGATTCAAGGTCACTTCTTTAAGCATCTGATGGGCCGCTAAATGACCTTCACTTTTAATGGCACTGACAAGAAAACGAGGTTGCCATACTCTCGAATCTGACATACTTGCCCTTGGCTTCAGTTTAACCAACAGAGATGTAATGTCATGGCATTGTATCGCTACATGTATGTCACTTTTTGAAGTTTTTCAGATGTTTCTGTACTTGTCAGAGCACAGCTCTCCGGTACATCTGTGCGTCACATGCATCAGAATTCACACAATCTATGAGTCATTAACAGGCACATGACCTTAGTGTTTTGTGCATATAGTATACTTTTCACATGAGAAGACACCTACGTTATATCAAACATGATGTCATGTTTTAGCACTTTCTAAGAGCAAACTAACATGTCTGCAGTATCACACCTGGAAGTTTAAACCAGCTTGAAAAGCCGATGGAAGGGTTTAAGGTCATGTGGACCTTATATAGTTGGAAGCAGTGCTTGTAAAAAGTGCCGGTACTCACCAAAGGGGGCGGGGCTTTGTTGGGGGCGTGCTTATGGGGGATTGATTAGTCAATATGTGGTCATCATGAGTTTAAAAAGCTTGCAGGATGTTTTCCCCTCTGTGATTGTAGTGGCTGTTTAGATCATGTTGGACTTTCTCAATAGTGGTTTACTACATTCTCAATAGATTTCAAATGGGTTTGAATGTTTGAATATTTTGCATGTTTAATATTTTAAGTTGTTTCTAGGGCAGTTCACACAGTTGCTCATCTTTGTTTCTGGCCTTCTTTACAATACATTATGTGTTTTGGTAACCCTGTTACAAAGACCACAACAAAAAGCCAATAGTCAAACTGCCCGACTAAAGTAAACACTGATCACCATAATGGTGACATTTTCAAAAAAACATCAACATCTAAAACGCTGTTAATTCTCAAAAAGAGCTTCTGAAGACGAATAACAGAAATAAAGTCAGTCTGGAGTAATGTGTGAAGCTGGTGATGCTGTTTAATCCTCCTCTGCTGAGACATTTAATGTCCTCTTTATCTTCAGTTGATTTAATCTGAGCCTGTGGCTGAAGTCAGCTGTAGATCTTGTGTTTCTCTGTACTTCAGTGGTTCTGCTTGTTAACAGCAGGTGTTCATCACTAATGCTCAATCATCACTTAAGGCAAGACACTACAGGTGAATAGGGAATGTTTTTAAACTAGAAGATATCACTGTGAAACTTCTCGAGTTTGTTACAGGTATAAACAGAAGGAAAAAAATATTTTTTAATATTCAAATGAGGCCTTATATACTTAAATATACGCTAATTTGCATACATTTAAAAAAACTAAATCTGGAAATGGGTTTAAAATTCTTGGTTCTGTTAGTTGCCATATTAGATGAGAGGGCTTTTACAGAGGGGATTCTGGGTATCTGAGTTTGTGCTTTACTAAATTAAATAAAACTGACAATAGTCTAAAAAAAAAACAATATTCACCATGGTTTTTTTGGAGTAAAATGACCTATAACTCAGGACAGGAATGATATATCAACAAATCCCTCAAGAAAAGCCTTCAGGATATAGTTAAGTATAAGACTGGAAAGGTTAGTGCTTGTACGTGCTACTGAAGTGGATAATCTCATTTTGAGCTTTTAAAGTTTTATATTGTATAATTTCATACATTTCTATTGAAAGCCCCAACCTAAAAACAAAATATATATATTCAGTTCAGTGTATAATATTTCAGTAGTGTATAATATTTTAAACACATGGAAATTGATAAATTAATCAATTATTAATAGCAATAGCCTTACGCTGAAGAGAACTACCTTGACAAACACAACAACAGTCACTTGTTTATCCATCTATAACTAACTGAATCTAATTTGCTGACGGAGTTTCGTCATCTAATCTGTTGTTGTTTACTGTCTTTTTACTAGCTCTAGCATGTGACAGCTGCAGAATGCTAACTTTTGGTGATTTCCGGTCCGAATCTAAAGGTACATGTTGACAAAATATGGGGTTAGGGTGGGTAAGGATGAAATAAATAACCACCTTAATGTGCAATGTTGACTTTTTTTTTTTGACACGAAAGCTTACATGGGAGCAAACTGGCCAAAACCTCAAAATTGACCACTGCATGAACAGATCATGTTTTCACCTGCTGTGTCTCGCATTAATTACACAGTGATTATCCAATGATCATGCTGGGAACTTCTCTATAACTCAGTTTGAGTTCTGTTTCAGTCATTGGGTCCTCATAACTTTCGGTAATATCTTTATTTAGCACAAATAACTCTTAGGTTAGGAAGAGGACATGGATTTATGAAAAAACTTTAAAGCCCCGCTTAAACAATAACAGTGTGGGCTTTGTCAAGACAGCATAATGATTTAGACGCGGCGCTGTTTCAGAAGGTAATCTCGCATGATCTTACTGTCCACTTGCGGTCCAGAATCCATTGAGCTTAGCCCACATCTCAGCATGTCTCCTAGCAACACGAGCAGATAAAGGAAGCCTGCCTCAGCTGTTGCGTGCCACAGATACAGTAAATACAGCGTGTGTGGGTGATTAGTGAGCTTTAGGAGGAAAGGGTCTTCTGAAACGCTCCTCCATGCCAGCACAGCTGAGTCACCTCGATGCAGATCATTACAACACTAACGATCATGGCTGGAACAAGCTCCCTTATCACAAGACATCTGCTGTTGTTTAAGTGATATAATCTCGATCAGGGGAATTTTGACACTACGCTTACATGCAGAGCAAATCATGGATGGAAGTAGGGCCATGAGCTCTGTCATGAGTATCTACGACTAAATGAGCAGTTCATCTTAATCTAGGAGCCACTGGCATCATGCTAATGATTAGAAAGTGTCTGATTATTACAGTGCAATGTTGCTAAAACATACATGCACAACGCTCTGTACAGTTTCACAATTTCCTAAATATTCCAGCACTGGAACACGCAAACGGGAATTCGTTACTCACACGCTGTGTGGGAAGTTACAAAGTGCGCGCTTTGGAAGCCGCTTGAGACATTGTGTGCATTTTAGCTCTCGTTCATGCCTTTCTGCTCTGGAATAAACAAAACCACTCATGTTTAAGTGAACGCAAACACACACTAAAGCATTATCCATGCAAACTGTTTTTAACAAGTCTGAAAAGATGTAGAAAGAGCCCATGAAACAAGTAATCAATGAAAAGAGCTGATTATAAAAACTGCAGAGGCTTTGATTTAGTGTTTTAAGGCTTTGAATAAGAACAAATAAATCTTCTGTCCAAACTGTAAGTATTTTAAAATGCTTATCATTTAGGCCAGACTTTATCTAACCTGAGAATAATTCATTAGGAAAGCTGTTCACAGTACACACCGCAAAACAATATGATTGACAGATGCACTTTGGCTTTGGCTTGCTCAGTTGGGGACACTAAATATTCAACTATATCACTGATCTGCTCATCTCAGTTATCATAAAGTCATACTTAAGAGATAAAATGTTCAAAATATGATTTTAAATACCCTCATTATTAGACAGAAAGTCAAAAATATGATTTTAAATACCCTCATTATTAGACAGAAAGTCAAAAATAGGATTTTAAAAGTCATAATAGTGAGAGAAAAAGGCATGTTAAAAATATGACATGCTAAGTCATTATTATAAGATAAAATATTGAAAATATGATTTTAAAAGTCCTCATTATTAGAAAAAAGTCAAAAATATGACATGCTAAATCATTGTGAGATGAAAAATTCTGAGATAAAAATCTAAATTATAAATAAAAGTCCTTATTATGAGATAAAAACCTGAAATTAGATTTTAAAAAGTCTAAATTATGAACAAAACACACTGACATTTAAGAGATAAAAATATATTTTTACATTATTGTTTTAATTTTGTGCAATATATTTTTTATATGCGTTTCTACATTTTGAAATCAGTTTTTACAAAAAAAATTAATCAATCATAAACTCACTTTAGCTTTTCATCTAAAACAAAGACTTGAGAAATAAAGACTTGATTTGGGAAAAGAAACACACTACCAACCGTTGGCAATTTTCCAAGCAAAAGTTCTTGATTGTGGGTAAAAGGCAAATTTATCCAGGAACCAAAACCATAAAAAACGCTTTAGCTAAAGATTAGCCATGAATTACTCAACATCCCAGCTGTGAGGTTCGGGGTAAGATGTGCCAGTGGCTTGCCTAATGTGGACACTGAATGTGGTTTCACTGCATTCAAATATTCTGTAAGGTACAGCTTTTCCGAACATGAGCCGAGCCTAAACCTTTCCTTTTTGAAAGCGTGTGTGTGCATTTGGGTGTTATAGATGCTCTGCTTTGCATGACCTGCGAGACTCCCAGAGATGTAATCAGGGGTTTGATCTCATTTCCCTGAAGAGAGCAGAAAGTGGCACAGCTGGAGTCTACACCTGATGATGTCCAGCCCAATGTGAGGGAGAATGGAGGGTCTGGAGGTCTGGGAGGTGGGCTATAAATGCTGTTTTACTAAACGAGGTTCAGGAGGAACATGTCAGATGATTGACACAGGTGGAGAGTACTCAGCTAATCAACAAAGAGGTGTGTATAGACACGCAGCCGTCTTACCTCCATTGCATTGACAGTTTTCCAGCATCCCTCCACCACCCCTGCTCCACATTTTGCTCTTTTTTCCTTTTTAAGTTCAAAACCACTTACATACGGGGGGTAGTTCCTCCCCCCGGACAGCACGCCAAATACGCAATCAAATTTACTCTATAAATTATATGTAAGTGTGAACTTGTGAATGTATGATCCTGATGATTGGGTTTGGAACCGGAGCTGCTCCGAGAGATTCGAGCATCATCAAGAATTCAGGACCTACGGGCTTGTCGCACTGAGGGAAATGAGTTACTATTCCTGTTACTAATATAGAGGATTCTTTAACATATTTATATATTCATTGAGTGGACGACAGAGAGATGAAGTTATCGCCATGGCAACCAGATACACTGGAATCTGTGCAGTGCCATCCCATTACATCTAAACACCTTTAGTGAGCTGCAGAAGCAGTCTGTCTCCAGCATGAGAGGAGAATCAGGAGCAATAATCCAATCTCTGCTCTCGCTGGGCTGGGACATTAGCACAACACTTGCGCTATTTTCGACTCTGCCGTCGCCTCTAATTTATGTCTACACAAAACCTGCCTGTGTGAAGAGCACCAAACGGTTTATTAGCTGATGTGAGCCGGTCCGGGCGGGTCTGTTCCGGAGAGAAGCAGCAGAGATTCACAGATCTCCAGATGTCAAAGAGAAACGCTATCTTCAGAGAGACGAGGGTGAGAAAGAGGAGTGATGAGAGGGACACAATGAGTGTGATATTCCCACAATAACCACATGACGAGCCGGACGGATGTCCACAGTAAAGCATGTTTCACACAGACCGCATGAGCGGAGCACTGCTGCATTTATCCACTCGCCAGCATCTCATTACGCTCATCGGCAGTCGGAGCATTGATCTGGAGAGTGGGAGACCTTATCGGATTTCAGGTCAAATACAAAAAGAATACCTTGACAATCAAGCTGGTATCGTTTTATCAAATCCCGTCATCATTAACTCCAATACATGATATCCTTATTGGAAAGCATGTGGTCTCTTCCTCTTTCGTTACTCCTCTCCAGCTCTCTGAAATAATCCAGGACCTCGACCCTTAACACTTTTAGGAATCGCAGTTATTCTTAAATCTGGGAATAAAGTAAAGTGTAGCACACTTAAAGCTACACTATGTATTGTTTCGCTGCTAGGGGTCGCTAACCTCTTTAAAACTCATAGATTGATGACGCAGGGAATGAGCGTGGGATCATCCCGATGGATCTAATCATGGTTCTGATGATGAGTGTATGTAACATGACTGTGGTCTGAAGCAGGGCGTGATTACTAATAAGAGACAGATATCACACACGAGTCCCAGGGGATATAAAGAACATTTCCTACTGCCGAACGACCCGCGAGTGCTGGATCACTGCTCACAGGTCAGATTATCTGAGCGGTCAAACCTGCGAGGAAACCCAATGCTGTGTGACTCCACATCTGATCTGTGTGTGTGTTGAGAGTTATTGTGTGAGTGTGTGTGTGTGTGTTGAGAGTTATAGTGTGTGTGTGTGTGTGTTGAGAGTTATAGCGTGTGTGTGTTGAGAGTTATAGTGTGTGTGTGTTGAGAGTTATAGTGTGTGTGTTGAGAGTTATAGTGTGTGTGTGTGTGTGTGTGTGTGTGTGTGTGTGTGTGTGTGTGTGTGTGTTGAGAGTTATAGTGTGTGTGTGTGTGTGTGTGTGTTGAGAGTTATAGTGTGTGTGTGTGTGTGTGTGTGTGTGTGTGTGTTGAGAGTTATAGTGTGTGTGTGTGTGTGTGTGTGTTGAGAGTTATAGTGTGTGTGTTGAGAGTTATAGTGTGTGTGTGTGTGTGTGTGTGTGTGTGTGTGTGAGAGTTATGTGTGTGTTGAGAGTTATAGTGTGTGTGTGTGTGTGTGTGTGTTGAGAGTTATAGTGTGTGTGTGTGTGTGTGTGTGTGTGTGTGTGTGTGTGTGTGTGTGTGTGTGTGTTGAGAGTTATAGTGTGTGTGTGTGTGTGTGTGTTGAGAGTTATAGTGTGTGTGTGTGTGTGTTGAGAGTTATAGTGTGTGTGTGTGTGTTGAGAGTTATAGTGTGTGTGTGTGTGTTGAGAGTTATAGTGTGTGTGTGTTGAGAGTTATAGTGTGTGTGTGTTGAGAGTTATAGTGTGTGTGTGTGTTGAGAGTTATAGCGTGTGTGTGTGTGTGTTGAGAGTTATAGTGTGTGTGTGTTGAGAGTTTTAGTGTGTGTGTGTTGAGAGTTATAGTGTGTGTGTGTTGAGAGTTATAGTGTGTGTGTGTGTGTGTTGAGTTATAGTGTGTGTGTTGAGAGTTATAGTGTGTGTGTGTGTGTTGAGTTATAGTGTGTGTGTGTGTGTGTGTGTTATAGTGTGTGTGTGTTGAGTTATAGTGTGTGTGTGTGTTGAGAGTTATAGTGTGTGTGTTGAGAGTTATAGTGTGTGTGTTGAGAGTTATAGTGTGTGTGTTGAGAGTTATAGTGTGTGTGTGTTGAGTTATAGTGTGTGTGTGTGTGTGTGTGTGTGTGTGTGTGTGTGTGTGTGTGTGTTGAGAGTTATAGTGTGTGTGTGAGAGTTATAGTGTGTGTGTGTGTGGTGTGTGTGTGTGTGTGTGTGTGTGTGTGTTGAGAGTTATAGTGTGTGTGTGTGTGTGTGTTGAGAGTTATAGTGTGTGTGTTGAGAGTTATAGTGTGTGTGTGTGTTGAGAGTTATAGTGTGTGTGTTGAGAGTTATAGTGTGTGTGTGTGTGTGTGTGTGTGTGTGTGTGTGTGTGTGTGTGTGTGTGTGTTGAGTTATAGTGTGTGTGTGTGTGCTGAGAGTTATAGTGTGTGTGTGTGTGTGTGTGTGTGTGTGTGGACTGGTAATCCCTACGTTATGGGGACAAAATGTCCCCACAAAGATGGCAATATCCAAAATCCTTGTCCTTGTGGGGACATTTTTTGGTCCCCATGAGGAAAACATCTTATAAATCACACTAAGTGATGTTTTGAAAATGTAAAAATGCAGCATGTCTCCTGTGATGGGTAGTGTGTGTGTGTGTGTGTGTGTGTGTGTGTGTGTGTGTGTGTGTGTGTGTGTGTGTGTGTGTGTGTGTGTGTGATGGGTAGGTTTAGGGACAGGGGCAGTGTAGGGGGATAGAAAATATGGTTTGTACAGTATAAAATGCATTGCGCCTATGGAATGTCCCCATAAAACATGGAAACACAACATGTGTGTGTGTGTGTGTGTGTGTGTGTGTGTGTGTGTGTGTGTGTGTGTGTGTGTGTGTGTGTGTGTGTGTGTGTGTGTGTGTTGGACTAGCGTTATCACACTGATGATAATCTCATATCTCATCGTGTTGAGCTGCATCACATTGATTCGTGTGATGTGCGTTTGCACTAGAACAGCATCTCAAACGGAGGTTTGCTGCGAAGCCTCGCCATCTGGAAATGCCACGTCGATACTGGTTCCAAAGTCCATGATGTTTGAGGGAAACTACACCAGCGCGAGATGTTACGCAATCATCCAAGCGGAAACCGAGGATAACGCGGATACGACGGCATTGACTCCTGGTTCATTGCACTCTAAACAATTCTGGGTTGTTTTAACCCAATGTTGGGTCAAATATGGACTAACCCAGTGATTGGGTTGTTTTAACCCTGCGGTTGGGTTAAATATTTGTTTAAAACAGCCCAATTGCTGGGTTAGTCCATATTTGACCCAACATTGGGTTGTTTTTTTATCCTGAATTTTTTTTGAGTGTGATTAAAATTAGAATTTTCTCACGATTAACAAATAATTGGAAACATATGGGATATTGTAAGTACTCGACTGAACAAAATATATAACACTGGCCCTAGTGGGTTTTGGATATTTTACTGCAAAAATCTTACATATTGCACCTGTAAGACTAAAACGATACTCAGCGCTGCTTTATACACACGGCTCCTGATCTCCAGAGAAACAGACATCTCTGGGAATAACAGGAGTGGAGACGTTTATCAAGTCGAGAGGATTCATGAGAATATATGAAGTGATAGTCCACCCTCACAGCTCATGTCTGAATATACTCTTACATGAGCTCTCTGTCATCAGCACATCATCAATCACGCTTGAATTCAAAGCCACATACAGTACAGTTCTCATACGGATCATCCTCCTGGAGGAACCTAGAATACTGTCTAACCCTCGATGGCTGCTCTGTCAAGCCCTCGTCGTCAGTGAGGAACCTGGGTGTGCTCTTTGATACCAATCTTTCGTTTGAAAGCCACGTTTCTAGCATCTGTAAAACTGCATTCTACCATCTTAAAAATATATCTAAATTATGGCACATGCTCTCAATGCAAAATGCTGAACAGTTAATACATGCGTTCATGAGCTCAAGGCTAGATTATTGTAATGCTCTACTGGGTGGTTGCCCTGCTCGCCTAATAAACAAACTCCAGCTGGTCCAAAACGCAGCAGCTCGAGTTCTTACTAGAACCAGGAAGTATGAACACATTAGCCCGGTTCTGTCAACACTGCACTGGCTCCCTATTAAACATCGCATACATTTTAAAATCTTGCTTATTACTTACAAAGCAATAAATGGTTTATCTCCCCAGTACTTAAGCGAGCTCTTAACACATTATACTCCATCACGTCTTCTGCGGTCTCTAAACTCTGACCTGCTGATAATACCTAGAATATCTAAATCAACTGCAGGCGCTCGATCCTTTTCCTATTTAGCTCCTAAACTCTGGAACAGTCTTCCTAGCATTGTTCGGGAAGCAGACACACTTTGTCAGTTTAAATCTAGACTAAAAACACATCTCTTTTCTATGGCATACACATAAAACACTTTTTCAATTAAATGATTATTAGGCTGCATTATCTAGGTCAGCTGGAACCAGGAACACTTCCCATAACACCTGATGTACTCGTTACATCATCAGAAGAATGGCATCTACGCTAATGTTAGTGTCTCTGTTTTATCCCGAGGTCTACTGCAGTCAGCCGGATCCGGGCCGTATCCCGATCAGACGGTGGACCTGACCCAGATGTGACCCATGACCCTGAAGTGTCTGCAGAGACCGTGTCATTTAGACTCCCCCTTAAGCTGCCTCATCCACACGGCATCCTCAATAAACCTGTCTCCGGCGTAATGACTCCGATATTTCAAATTATTTATTTTTAATAATTATTTAATCGATACATCATCCTCAATAAACCCGTCTCCGGTGTGTTGCCTCAGATCTTTCGAATATTCAGATCTATTATGACCTCTGACCTGTAAAATTGCCAGAATAATAATAATACACTGTTTGTTAATTGGCCAGAGGAGAACTGCCCCCCCGACTGAGCCTGGTTTCTCCCAAGGTTTATTTTTCTCCATTAGGTCTCCTGATGGGGTTTGGGTTTCCTCTGGCTTGGCTTGCTCAGTTGGGAAAAAACTATTTTTCAAATATATTTCAAAATAAATCTAATTATTAAACTAAATTAACCATATAGACCAAATTACTGATCTAAAGCCCACATTGTTACTGTATGATAATCTAAATATATTCTGTTGCATTATTTTTCTGTTTAACACTGAAGCTGCTTTGAAACAATCTGCATTGTTAAAAGAGCTATATAAATAAAGCTGACTTGACTGGAGGAACCGGAGGAGAAACGCTCTGCTCAAGGACTGTTGTGTAGAAGGAAACGTACAGGATTCGTCTCTGCACCTTGCCATGCTGTGGGATTCCCTCTGATGACCTCCTGGCATTGTGCTGTAGTCTCTCTGAACAGCTCAAGATGCTTCCAGCAGTCAAACAACACATGCTGACGTGTGTCAGACCAAGACGAACATCCGGGTTAGAAGACCCAGGACAGAGTAAACATGTTCAGTCATTAACAGTCTCAAAGATTAGTTGCATTTATACATTTGGACAATGTTGGGAGAAACTTGGGAATGACTTCTTTCGAGTATCGAGTAACTTTTAAATTTACAACAAAACTTTTCAAAGAAGTAACACACGTTTTCCCATTGACTGACGCGGAATCGTAGGTGTGTGTGTGTGTGTGTGTGTGTGACAGATGTCAAGGCTCTCCCTGAACACACACTCATTGAGCTTACCTCGTTCAGATGGGGCAGTTATTCTCTATGGTTATTGTGTTGTGTTACACAGGATAATGTTGGTTTTATTCAGACAGCTGTTAATTATTTTGTTAACATCATGTATTTCAAAACAAGTAATGACTTAATGATTTAAATATTGGTTATTGTGATGAGATTTAATTTAATTTTAAAACTAAGATTTCATTTAACAATACATAAAAAACAAAACTTTGCAAACTGGCATGCATGAATGCAATTAATAATTTCTCAAATTCTCCAAAGGTCTCAAATGGATGTTTTCCAGTGAGAAGACATCAGAAAATAGAGACACGCTTCACAGCTCATGCAGAGAATGATAATTCCCAGACGCTCCAGTCACTGCATTCGCTGTACGGAGGGTCATCTCAGGGCGATGTGTTGGCTGCAATGCCTAACGCTTCCAACACCACGCTGTGAAGAGAATCCTCTGCAGCTCTTCTTCACACACAGAGCCCAGCACACACTCGCACAGGGACACCAGACACAGATCTGACTGCTGATATCGGTACAATGGGCATATTTCAGTCCCTCTCATCACAGGGTCCTATAATGCCCCTTTCCACAAGATGTAAAATAAGTCTATGATGTCCCCAGTGTGTGTGTGTGTGTGTGTTCAGCTCAAAATACCCCACGGATCGTTACTATAGCATGTTAAAATTGACACTTTTTGAGGGTGAACAAGAACACACCATTTTTGTGTGTGTCCCTTTAAATGCAAATGACCTGCTGTTCCCCGCCCCCTTTCAGGAAGAAGGCGGAGCTTTAAGAGCTCATGTCAGCAGCTCTGATTACCTTACACACACACACACACACACACACACTGAATATGACAGAAACGCTTCATCCTTTTCTGATCAAACCGGAGTGGGGTGATGATGGAGAGACTCCAGAAGGAGAGACAGCATGTAGAGTGAGACAGGAGCTTCTGAAGGGATAGAGGAGGAGCTTATGAGTCCACCATCTTCAGTCATTGATTAGCATATTCTGTCATGATCATCTATAAACCGCTGTGAGATGAGCCAGAGAATATCTGCTGATGAAGAGAGAACAGGGATAGTTTAGTGTAATTACGCTTATAACTGATGATGTCATCTCGCTTTATGACCTGCCATTGCGTTTGTGTTCGTATCAATAACTGTGACCGACGGACGACAGCTCTTCCTCTTCGCCACATGTTCCCGGGGGCGGGGTTATGTAAATGTTAGGGTCAGTGATGTCACATGTTCCCGGGGTTATGTAAATGTTAGGGTCAGTGATGTCACATGTTCCCGGGGGCGGGGTTATGTAAATGTTAGGGTCAGTGATGTCACATGTTCCCGGGGGCGGGGTTATGTAAATGTTAGGGTCAGTGATGTCACATGTTCCCGGGGGCGGGGTTATGTAAATGTTAGGGTCAGTGATGTCACATGTTCGGGCGGGGTTATGTAAATGTTAGGGTCAGTGATGTCACATGTTCCCGGGCGGGTTATGTAAATGTTAGGGTCAGTGATGTCACATGTTCCGGGGCGGGTTATGTAAATGTTAGGGTCAGTGATGTCATATGTTCCCGGGGGCGGGGTTATGTAAATGTTAGGGTCAGTGATGTCACATGTTCCCGGGGGCGGGGTTATGTAAATGTTAGGGTCAGTGATGTCACATGTTCCGGGGGGCGGGGTTATGTAAATGTTAGGGTCAGTGATGTCACATGTTCCCGGGGGCGGGGTTATGTAAATGTTAGGGTCAGTGATGTCACATGTTCCCGGGGTTATGTAAATGTTAGGGTCAGTGATGTCACATGTTCCCGGGGGCGGGGTTATGTAAATGTTAGGGTCAGTGATGTCACATGTTCCGGGGGGCGGGGTTATGTAAATGTTAGGGTCAGTGATGTCATATGTTCCCGGGGGCGGGGTTATGTAAATGTTAGGGTCAGTGATGTCACATGTTCCCGGGGGCGGGGTTATGTAAATGTTAGGGTCAGTGATGTCACTCATTCGTTGTAGTCCTTAAAGAGAGATTTTTGTGAAGGAAAATATCTCCCTTTGCTTTGAGCAGCGTAACTCTGCAGATGCTGTCTCTGCTCAAACAGCGACACACACACACACACACACACACACACACACACTACAGATAAACACATCAAATCATAATCAAGGACACATTCAAACCCTGACTCCCGTGTGATGTAGAGGTTCGTCTGCCTCGTCCGAGCGGTCTTCAGCTCTTCAGAGCGCTGTGACTGCGGCACGTCTGAAGCACATTATTAGCGGGGGCTGATGATGAACTCTCGATCTGTGGAGTAACCAGTGGAGACGGGAGGAAGGGACGGACACACAGAAAGATCTTCAAAGGGCCTGAAATCTGATCACAGATTCATGAGTTTTGGAGAGGTATCCAAGGCAACGATGTCAAGAAGGCCGATGTGGAGCTGTCGAGATGAAATTAAAAACAGATCTGTTCCAGTGATGATGACGTGACGGCTCATCAAGAGCACCAGCGATCAGTCAAGATCAGATCAGTGTGAGGTTTCCATATCAGCATCAGCGATCACTCGCTGTGTGTGTGTGTGTGTGTGTGTGTGTGTGTGTGTGTGTGTGTGTGTGTGAGCAGACGAATCATCTCACGTGGGAGAATCACTTAAACACACATTATAAAGCACCAGCCAGAGAAGGGGAAACAGGAACTGGTCTCTTCTGTACGCAGTGGAGAACATGGAGTGTGTTCATGAGTGTTACAGCATAACTGAGAGCTGAGGGCATATTCACATTCACTGAATGCACATGTGTTAATCCAGCAGACACTTTCATCCAAAGCAACTAACAAATCAACATCACAAGCAGTTTAGCATTCATCTTCCAAGAGCAACAACACACACACAAACACACACACACACACACACACACACACACTCACAAACACACGTTACGTTTTTGTGATTTGTGGGGACTCTCCATTGGAGTAATGGTTTTTATACCGTACGAACTGTACATTCTATCCCCCTACACTGCCCCCTGCCATCACACACACACACACACACACACACACACACACACACACACACACACACACACACTGCCCCTAAACCTACCCATCACACAAACACACACACACACACACACACTGCCCCTAAACCTACCCATCACACACACACACACACTGCCCCTAAACCTACCCATCACACAAACACACACACACACACACACTGCCCTAAACCTACCCATCACACACACACACACACACTGCCCTAAACCTACCCATCACACAACACACACACTGCCCCTAAACCTACCCATCACACACACACACACACACACACACACACACACACACACACACACACACACACACACACACACACACACACACACACACACACACACACACACACACACACACACACACACACACACACACACACACACACACACACACACACACACACACACACACACACACACACACACACACACACACACACACACACACACACACACACACACACACACACACACACACACACACACACACACACACACACACACACACACACACACACACACACACACACACACACACACACACACACACACACACACACACACACACACACACACACACACACACACACACACACACACACACACACACACACACACACACACACACACACACACACACACACACACACACACACACACACACACACACACTGCCATCACACACACACACACACACACACACACACACACACACACACACACACACACACACACACACACACACACACACACACACACACACACACACACACACACACACACACACACACACACACACACACACACACACACACACACACACACACACACACACACACACACACACACACACACACACACACACACACACACACACACACACACACACTTCACACACATACACACACACACACACACACACACACACACACACACACACACACACACACACACACACACACACACACACACACACACACACACACACACACACACACACACACACACACACACACACACACACACACACACACACACACACACACACACACACACACACACACACACACACACACACACACACACACACACCACACACACACACACACACACACACACACACACACACACACACACACACACACACACACACACACACACACACACACACACACACACACACACACACACACACACACACACACCACACACACACACACTGACACACATACTATATTTTGATGGTTTGTCTGGATCAGACCCTGCTCCTCTGGGATGGTGCAGAGCCTCTGAAGCCCTTCCTCTGAAACTGCATTGGACCTTCAGCCGTTGGTTCCCATTGAAGTCCATCATGTGGAGAACAATCCTGGAATGTTTTCCTCAAAAAACTCGACTGAAGAAAGAAAGACAAGAACATCTGGGATGAGATGGGGGTGAGGGATGAGATGGGGGTGAGGAAATGATCAGGAAATGTTCATTCTGAAGTGAACTAATCCTTTAAAAATCCCCAACAGGGCTTGAGCGGGGTGTTCCGCTCGGCATGTCCTGGTTTCCCTGTGACCGTGAGGAGCGGTCAGGACTAAAGCTCTTCGGGATCACCTTCCTCTGTCACCCGCTCAGCTCAAACTCATCAGCGCTGACCCAGAAGAGCTTCAAAGCTTCACGCCACGCCTGATCCTTCCACTACAGACACTTCTGGCTACTTCAAATGCTCTCAAAATATTTATCCTGTATAAATATTATCCTTTATCCTTAATATTTATATTTATCCTGTCCTGATTAGAGCTCTGGCCTCGATCATGAGCTTTGATTCTGCGTGTGCTGAGGACATTTCTCAATGTCCTGCATGAGATCATGGAAATCAGGCTTTGAGTGCTATATCCGGGTCCCCGGTGCATCTACCATCCCAGAAAACATGAAGAAGGACAACCCAGTGACTTTGCTTTAGTGAGCCTTTCTCTGCAAGCGTGTGAAAGGACGGGCCGCTCAGATTTCACTCCCCTGATGTAAGAAGACATCACCGGCCCTTAATCTGCAGACCACAGCAGCTGCTCATAAAGCCTCATAACACATCATCACTCTTCTGTTATGGGCTGTAATAATGAACTCTGAGCCACTGAGGATGCAGTGGATTCATTCCTTTCTGAAGGGAGTGTGCCCAAGAGTTGAGCTAAATCTGTATGTGTGTGTGTGTGTGTGTGTGTGTGTGATGGGTAGGTGTGTGTGTGTGTGATGGGTAGGTTTAGGGGCAGGGGCAGTGTGTGTGTGTGTGTGTGTGTGTGTGTGTGATGGGTAGGTGTGTGTGTGTGTGTGATGGGTAGGTTTGTGTGTAGTCGGGCTGAATCATGTAGTGTGTGTGTGTTCGGAGGATTATAATGCTGATAACCATGTGAACCGGTCATCATGTCTGCGGTCTGATGTGAGAATGTGTGTCCCAGGCTTCAGCTCCTTCATCACAGGCCAACACACGGCTCATTCAGTGTGAAGGAGTGTGTAAGAGTGTGTTATCACCTGTTATTCTGATCTGAGTTACACTGTCCAACAGACACACCTGCAGAGGAAGTTTAGACACATTCATTTTTTCAACCCATAATTACAACAAAAATCTAGGTTTTTTTAATAATTGTATAAACCGATTGCTCTTGAGTAGTGCTCAGCTGCATGATTTCAGATCTCCAGTGACCGTCCAGATCCTTTACTTGAGAACGGCGAGTCCAGTTTCACAGACAGGGCTTAAGCTAATCTCAGACTAAACTCATGCTCCATCGGTTTTAGCTGAACACATTTCTTAAAACATGTCTCAGTAGTCTCACGATGCACACCAGTGATGCTTCATTCTAATGCTCGCTAATAAAAGCCACTTTAATGTCCAAATTAAACTAATCCTGACTTCATCTGAGCCCCGTCTGTGGAACCAGACCTGAGATCTGCAGTTCAGACTCTCTCACCAGGGGAAGTGTGTGTGTCTGATAAGCACGACTGGTTTTATTCATATGAAGGTGGATTTCAGTGTTTTGTGAATGAGGCCCTCTCTGCTGTAGTATTTATCAATGATTGTAACTCATGTAAGCAAACTCCCTGCCGGTGGGCTCAGTTATCCTGAGGTGTGTCGGATGAGGAGCTCAACCGCAGGACAGGGGCCCTCGAGCACCAGGGATGAGAAGGCCTGTCTTAAAGTTTCATTTGATTCACTCATTCAGACTTGCTGCCACCTTCTGGACATTTCAGTTTAATATTTAAAAGCATCATTTCATGTTTCCATCATTTCCTATGTCTTGCTATCTCCCTCTGGGATGTGGGGATAGACTGATCCGTGAGGATTTCAGCTCAAAGACTGATCCGAGTAACTTGCCATTCTGATTGAATTTATTGATTATATTTTATCAGTGGTGAATATGTATTTTAACTTTGTTGCTGTACTTTTTAAGTATTTTCAAGTGTCTGTTCTTTATTGGAATATTTTTATTTGGGGAAACTTTTTTATTTTTTCTTCACTACATTCTTCACTACACTACGTGCATTTAATATCATACTCTTTAAATCCACTACATTTCATAAAAACATACGAATGAAGGGTAATTTAAATGCATGTACACTGTAATTGTGTCTCAGGTTTTTTAAATCTACTTTTTTATTAAATTACTTCATAGCATCCCATTTTAACCTCCTGAGACCCGAGAGTTTGCCTGGTGTGCATTTTATAATTGTTCTTGCTATTTGGGATATGTAGGACCTAATAAGTACAATACCTAAAATTTGTTTTTGTACAGAAAGTAGTTTTTGCAGAAAAAGATGTCCTCATGTGAGGACAGTGGGACTATTATAACTAAAATAAATATTATTTGCTGTTGAGGCCAGGAGGTCCTAAATAGTCAACATTCAAAATTTCAGCTTAATACAATAAATATTATTTACTAGTACGATTCACCTTGATAAACTATATTGTAGTATGATTTACTATGATTTACTCTGCTCACACACACACACACACACACACACACACACACACACACACACACACACACAGACAAATGTTGTTGTTTTTTCAATGCTAATGCAATCCATCTAAATATTCCCATGTTTACCACATGGTAGAAAAAAAATCAATGCGGCCAACAGGTCTAAGATTTACTAAATTGACTATCATTGTGTCAAGAGGCAAAAATGTAATGTCCTCATATGAGGACGCTGGGTCTCAGGAGGTTAAGAGTAGCACTATAACGCAACAATCAAGACAAAAATCTCAAACTTTTTTTTTTCTTCACAAAATAATTTGAGAAACAATCATGTAGTTTTTTTTTATATATATATATATAGAGAGAGCCCTTCCAGAAGAAGGTATTGATGGGAAGGCATGTCTACTGTAGAGAAGAGTTTGAGTTATTTGCTCATGTGAGCATTTGACTTTTGGAATATGGATTCACATTGTGGAATCATTAAAGCGATTCATATCTGTTTCACGTGGACAGGGGTTTAATGCTGTTGAAATGTAGGGGGAAATTACAGGAAATGTTTATTTCATTAGTCTGTTTAACCAATGAGGTGTTCTAATGTGACCCCTCAGAGTTCAAGGGTCGTCATATATCTATCATGTAGTCAGTGGAGAGAGGAGTCAGTAAATAATGCGTGTAGATGTACTAGAACAGCCAGTTTTAAAGCATTGAACCAAGAGCACAACTGAAATCATTCACGGATCTGAAGCTCTGAAGCACACACACTGGCGACCCCTGCGGCTCACACGCCTGTACTGCAACACAACTCAGCACAAACCCTAACTAACCCTAACCCTAACCCTAACCCTAACCCTAACCCTAACTAACCCACATGACCAAACCAGATTCACAAAAGCTCTGGAGCATCGTTGCAGAGCCGGAGCGAGCTGAGAGCAGTTTATTTGGCTATTGAGCAACCAACACAGTCAAATGAAAGATCATCAATAGACAGGCCATCTTAGATGGAAGCTTTTCAAGGACATATCTTATGAATTATAAAGTGATCTATACGTTATGCTCAATTCTTGTAGATTAGTTAATTGCGATTCCCTAACAGGTTCATGATGATCTAGAGATGGGCAGAACCCTCAGTGTGACGGGCCCGGGGTTCTGCTAGAGTTCACTCTAGGGGTTAACAGTCACAATCTTTACACGTGTTTCCTCTTTACGAGTGTCTGCAATACAGATGTTCAGTGCTTAAATCTCTGCAAACCTGCACATGCTGTTGAGCTGAAGTGTTGAACACAGCGACTGGAGCTGCTGGCTTGGCGTTGGATATTTGCAGATTTAGGGGCGTCTCTAAAGTTACACAAGACATTGCTATACATGTTTCTAAGTCTGTAGCATTTAAAGAGAATGAACCAGAGAGAGAGAGAGAGTGTGCTCCAGCTGAAGTTCCTGATGGATTCATTTCCATAATCATGAGTTACTGACTTCATTTGAACTCAAACAGAAACGCAGTGTCCGCTGGCTTGAGAACGCACGACACCGTTATCATTCAAACAAACGGGAATCTGTGAGAAGGGAGATGGCACGCATCACGTCTTTAGTCTATAGGCACACGTGTTTGAACACGTATGTGTGCAGGCGTGTGGTTTGCCTTTACAAAATGACTTGTCTGGCCTGCATCATCCAGCATTCAGTCGATAACTTCTGTCGGAGTCATCTAGTCAAACACAAACTGCAAACAAGTGGATTTAAGATCCAAGATTTATTCAAATCTACACAAAAAAAAGGCTAAAATTTTTTTTTACAATATAAAATCGAGACGGGAAGGAAACGAGCGGGATCATCTGCGTGAGGAGCGCGCCTCCAGGATCTGCACCACCAGCCGGTTCTTCAGACTGCGCAGCTTCCCGCTGTAGTTCTCCTGCAGGACCGCAGCCAGCCGGAGCCGGAGCCGGAGCAGACACGGCCCAGAGCGGCAGTCCGGCACGTTCAGCAGCGCGTGGAAGAAGTCCTGCCAGAGCTCAGCGTGAACGTTCCTGAGGGAGAGACGGAGAGAGTGAACACCTCCTAATGTCCAGCACACACACTCGTGATCCAGCACACACACTCGTGATCCAGCACACACACTCGTGATCCAGCACACACACTCGTGATCCAGCACACACTCGTGATCCAGCACACACACTCGTGATCCAGCACACACACTCGTGATCCAGCACACACACTCGTGATCCAGCACACACACTCGTGATCCAGCACACACACTCGTGATCCAGCACACACACTCGCGATCCAGCACACACACTCGTGATCCAGCACACACACTCGTGATCAGCACACACTGTGATCCAGCACACACTCGTGATCCAGCACACACTCGTGATCCAGCACACACTCGTGATCCAGCACACACACTCGTGATCCAGCACACACACTCGTGATCCAGCACACACTCGTGATCCAGCACACACTCGTGATCCAGCACACACACTCGTGATCCAGCACACACTGCATTCAGCACACACACTCGTGATCCAGCACACACTCGTGATCCAGCACACACTCGTGATCCAGCACACTCGTGATTCAGCACACACACTCGTGATCCAGCACACACTCGTGATCCAGCACACACACTCGTGATCCAGCACACACACTGCGTGATTCAGCACACACTCGTGATCCAGCACACACTCGTGATCCAGCACACACTCGTGATCCAGCACACACTCGTGATCCAGCACACACTCGTGATCCAGCACACACTCGTGATCCAGCACACACTCGTGATCCAGCACACACACTCGTGATCCAGCACACACACTCGTGATCCAGCACACACTCGTAATTCAGCACACACACTCGTGATCCAGCACACACTGCTCGTGATCCAGCACACTCGTGATCCAGCACACACACTCGTGATCCAGCACACACTCATCAGCACACACTCGTGATCCAGCACACACTCGTGATCCAGCACACACTCGTGATCCAGCACACACTCGTGATCCAGCACACACTCGTGATCCAGCACACACTCGTGATCCAGCACACACACTCGTGATCCAGCACACACTCGTGATCCAGCACACACTCGTGATCCAGCACACACTCGTGATCCAGCACACACTCGTGATCCAGCACACACTCGTGATTCAGCACACACACTCGTGATCCAGCACACACACTCGTGATCCAGCACACACTCGTGATTCAGCACACACACTCGTGATCCAGCACACACTCGTGATCCAGCACACACTCGTGATCCAGCACACACTCGTGATCCAGCACACACACTCGTGATCCAGCACACACACTCGTGATCCAGCACACACTCGTGATCCAGCACACACTCGTGATCCAGCACACACTCGTGATCCAGCACACACTCGTGATCCAGCACACTCGTGATCCAGCACACACACTCGTGATCCAGCACACACTCGTGATCCAGCACACACTCGTGATCCAGCACACACACTCTTGATCCAGCACACACACTCTTGATCCAGCACACACACTCTTGATCCAGCACACACACTCTTGATCCAGCACACACACTCTTGATCCAGCACACACACTCTTGATCCAGCACACACACTCGTGATCCAGCACACACACACTAGTGATCCAGCACACACACACTAGTGATCCAGCACACACACACTAGTGATCCAGCACACACACACTAGTGATCCAGCACACACACACTAGTGATCCAGCACACACTCTTGATCCAGCACACACACTCGTGATCCAGCACACACACACTAGTGATCCAGCACACACACACTAGTGATCCAGCACACACTAGTGATCCAGCACACACTCTTGATCCAGCACACACACTCGTGATCCAGCACACACACACTCGTGATCCAGCACACACACACTCGTGATCCAGCACACACACTCGTGATCCAGCACACACACTCGTGATCCAGCACACACTCATTGATCCAGCACACACACTCGTGATCCAGCACACACTCATTACCTCTTAAACACTCCAGTCGTCCTCCAAACACCGCCCTCCTCTTTCACGGTCATGTATGTCCCAAACAGCATACAGTACACCGTGCCGGCAATGCCGAAATAATCCGTCTGTTAGAAGAGAGGGAGCGTGAGTCAAAGCGTTCACTAACCCCCCCGACCGATGGACCCTCACTGAGAACTACACCGGCGTCCACACCGTATTCTCCGGTTCACCATCCACTGTAAACGCTCAGTAGAGCAGGATGGATTCTGATTGGCCATCAGTCATTTTAGATGGAAAAGATCACTGAGATTATCGTTACAGTTGTGGACCGAGCACTGAAGGTGTGTACACACCCATGGTCTCCGTTAGCGCTCTTCTTCTGCTCCACTCTATGGCCGCTCATAGAACCGCTTGCAGGAATGTTATGATATTTGGCACACTGATAGAGGACAGTCTGAACTGCCACCAGAGCAAATCTGGAGGCTCTAACTCAAACCCTCTAGCGCCACCACCTGTCCAAAGTTGCACATTTGTGTTAATAACTGAACCATAAAGGCTAGAAACATGTGCCATCATGAAATATTAGCGTTTTCTGACCAAACTTAGTGTGTTATAACAACCATGACCTGAGGCGACCTGTAGAGTTTCAGCACAGTGCCACCTAGTGCTCAGGAGGTATGAACAAATTACATTTTTGGCCAAAAACTTCTGAATAGTTTGATACAAAATCATGCCCAAGGTGAAAGATATCCAATTTTTTATTTCACGAACGCATTGGAGTATCGTTACTAGGGTGACAAGACACTTATCTCACGAGAAATCCTCAATGATGAAGTACAATTATTTGCAGGTGCATTTGAAATGTTCACATCTTGTAATAAATTTGCCCTACTTTGAGTATGAATTATCATATGCAGTAAAAGACAACAATACTCAAGCACGAACTGACCGGCTTCTCTCCTGTAGGATCATCTCTTCAGACCTCAGAACTGCACATGAGCTTCTGCTGACCTCCTCACTGAACTCCTTCCCACAGATTGATCATTGATTAATGCTTATTGTTTGCACTTAATATCTAAGTGTTCAATGTTCAAAGTGCAAATAGAGACCACATTTGTTTTTCAAGCAAGATACAGAGCTCAGAGATGGTTTCAACAGATCGCTTTCATATTGGGAGAAATTGGCATGGCTCAGACGTAACGTACTGAAATTGCGATTGAATGCGCCGTTTACTTTCACGTCGCACTAGGGTCGACTCGAACAGCTCGTTCTACATGAGCTGATGGAATTTAAGTGACTGTTATGCCCCTGAATTACATTGATTGTATTTCTATAAAAAGCTAAACTAGAGGAGGCGTAATGTAAATGCAGTGTTGGCATATTCTATCCTAACCTCACACTCAGTAATGACCAGCTCATGACTGTATGACGAGACAGCTTTTCACCTCGACGAGAAGTCTCGTCACAGTTTAGTCTCGCGAGATTTCGTCACACCCCTAATCTTTACAAAACTTGGCATGAGTCTTCGACACCATGTCCTGAAGGTGCTCTGTTTCAGAGCAGCGCCACCTTAAGTTATTAGCATTTTTGAAAACTGCTTTGAACACAAGATTAAATTATGCCGAGAAAACAGATCTATTTTGCCATACTCGGCTAAACTTCCTGTCCGCCATTTTAATTTACTTTAAAACCCTACTTTGTCTAACTAGTGCTAGACCGCTTGCCAGATTTCGTATTAGATCATCATAAGACCATTCCGGCAAAATGTAAGGATTGTGAGACAACATTTGATGTCATGATGCCAAAACAACTATCCCCGCAATGCCTTGACATATCAACACCAAACTTTGTATGACATTTGGTCACTGCGCCACCTATTGGTCAAAAGTGATAAAACATTAATCATATTGCAGACATTTCCTGTCAGACATTTAGCCTAAACTCATCGTAACGTGTCTTCAATGGCTCGTTGTTGCAGTTGGCCCCTATATCTCTATCATTACAGCTGTCATGTGATGGTGTGACAGGGCCTCAATGCTGACATTTATACAGCTTTATTTCATTTTCCCCTTTGGAACAGAAGAAACCGTCTACAGTGAAAGACATATCAGGAGTGCAGGGAACATCCCCGGCTGATTGAGGTTACCTGATAGCTCCAGGGTCGGCCGCTCAGCATCTCCACACACTGGAAGCCCGAGGTCATGCATTTGGCAGTGAACGCAGTGCCTTCTGGGAAGAGTGTCATGTCGATGCTCTGGCCCAGATCGATCAGAGCCAGGCCGTGCTCCAGGTGATCCGGCTCGAAGCAGTCGTTCTCCAGAAACCTGCACAACAGCGACGGGACAGTCACTCACACACACACACACACACACACTGGAGAAAGCCGGGACACACTGCATCAGGACCCACCTCTCTCCCAACAGGAAGTTATCGGGCTTGATGTCTGCGTGTATGATGCTGGCCTGATGCAGCTGCTCCACCATGTGCAGGATGCAGACGGTGAAGTACAGCACCAGAGGCTGCGGCATCACCTTCTCACTGCGGCTCTTGTACAGGTTTATCGCGCTCTGCAGGACCACACGGGTTAGGGATCGATCCATTAAACCGGTCATGTGTGGATGGACAGACATGAGGAATAATGAAGCGAGCATGTTGTTTGGGAGTTACACCTTCATCACAACAATCTGTGTGTGCATTAACAGGTGCAAATGAAACCTGTACTATTGTGTCTAGTAAGTGTGGCGTGTCTACATCTGATTCATCTCACGCATGTATATGGTTAAGAATTAGAGCGCTAGTGATCGTGGTGTTGCTCCAGGAAGTGTGTGTTGACTGGCGTGGCCTGAGCTGTGCCATCCTCACCAGTAGCGTGCCACAGTTGTGCAGCTCTCCGATCAGCACGCTGCCGTTGGTGAAGAGGTGGGCAGAGTAGATGGTGTTGAAGAGGTGGCGCACGCTGGGCTGCAGACGGGCGTTCAGCTGGCTGTCCATGTGAAACTCCCACGGGTTCGCCGGCTTCTGCACCTGCACAGAGGAAGAGCACGAGCGGTTTGACACCTCCATCACAGGACACCGCTCATACTCGCTCAGTTTCTACCCGTGTAGCGCATCACACACGCATCAGTGTAGTGCACATCATCATCTCATACTAACACACTTTACAGGTTGATCCTGCTGAAGTGAAACACTTAAAGCGCATCACTAATATGTTATATCACCTTTAGGAAGAGCTTCTGTGTGGTCATGAGGTTGGTGGCCTGGTAGACTGTGGCAAACGCTCCCCGCCCGAGAACGAAGTCCACTCGCAGTGACTCTCCAGCTGAGGAGACACAGTCACACCATTGAGCTCGTTCAGCACAGACAGCAGGAAGTCAACCATCACGTGATGACATATCTGACCCTGGACCATAGGGTGCATTCTTTGAAATTATACATCATCTAATAAATAATCTTTCATTGATGATGTTTTGTTAGGACAATATTTGAAAAATTGGAATCTGAGGGTGCACAAAAATCGAGAAAATCTCCTTTAAAGTTGTCCAGATGAAGTCCTTAGCAATGCATATTACTACTAATAATACATTTATGATATATTTACTAAATCTCTGCCCAGCACCGCTGTAGACACGCTCATGTACAGTCACAGTAACCACACATTAGCCATGTTTCTGCTGTCATTCTGGGCTTGATCGGGCCTCGTCGGGGCTTCCTCAGGGCAACAGGCCAGGGTTTACTGGAAATCACTTCTGTTTGTGATCCGGTGTGGATTCTGATCACTGTATAAGCCAGAAATATTGATATGCCATGCAAAATACTAAACATGATCACTGTATAAGCCAGAAATATTGATATGCCATGCAAAAGACTAAACATGACATAGTAAACATGGTAAACCCGGCCGCTTGAAGAATGGTGATCACAGTCGTGAGTTTATTTGATCTGTCAGTGTGTCTCGTCTCTTCACACCGGGCGGTCTGGTTTCCATATTTAGCTCATATTTCCTCTGCTTCTGACTGAAGATGTAACTGGACTGGGACAGGAGAGACTGCTAAACCTGCTCAGGGCGTATTTTGAGGGAATTATTTTTAGAAATGATTGTTCTTTCTAAATGTGATGTAAAGTGTCCTGTGACTACAAATAAACAGAAACAGATGCGATGGAATAATACCCGTCCTCTTTTGTGAAATAACTGGAAATAGCACTTTATTTCTGTGCGATTAATGTGCAATCTTGACAAATTCATTCATTATGATCAGTGCATGACTTATTATTGTAAAAACACATATGCTTGGGTTCTGAATCTAAGTAAATGAAAAGAATGCCAACAAACGGCCGGTTTCATCGTGTTGGTTTGTGATCTGGCTAGTGTGCAGTGATTTCTCTCTGATAAACTTCATCTGTTGGTGAAATGAAGGGTGTGTGTGTGTGTGTTCATGTTTTTCTATCCTGGTGGGGACTTCAACCTGACTGCACACAGACTCGTGTCACCTAAACTGAGGTCCCCATGAGGAAACAAGCTTATAAATCATACAGGATGAGTTTTTTTTTTTTAAATGTAAAAATGCAGCATGTCTCCTGTGAGGTTTAGGGGCAGGGGCAGTGTGTGTGTGTGTGTGTGTGTGTGTGTGTGTGATGGGTAGGTTTAGGGGCAGGGGCAGTGTAGGGGGATAGAATGTACGGTTTGTACAGTATAAAATGCATTACGCCTATGGAATGTCCCCACATTTCACAAAAACAAACGTGTGTGTGTGTGTGTGTGTGTGGTAGGGTGGCTTGATTCCACAGTTTTGGCTTCGGTCCAGTAACACAATCTAATACCGAAGTGCCGATATTAAATCGATACCACACAGGGTGTGATTTTGGCGGTATTGCACATAATTTTACTCATTATCGCAAGTTTTGGGTTTATAAAGTGGGAAATTACCACAAATGTTCATTAGTAAATGAATCAACAAAGACGATCACGTCATTTGAAAGCTTTCCTGTGAGAAGAGATTTCAGCAACAGTCTCCTTCTCCATCACTGAGCTTCAGAAGACCTCGTCGCACCTGCACTAAAGCAGTCTGAGCGCTCAGAGTCAACATGTTCACGCTCGTTTCGGGTCCGCTGACGGAAAACACTTGCCCACGCGTTTCTAAACCTTGCACATTTGAACATGCGAGAGATTTTATAGCATATCGTAATACATGGTATGGGCGCTCTTTAAAAGAGTTTTCTTTGTGCTCATACCAACAACGCACACACAAGCCTGTAAAGAGCTCACGCAGTACAAATTAAGCTGTTTTTCCTTAGTCAAAAACACAAAATTATGTCAAAATGTCCATCCTTAGTGAGTATGCACAAACACAGTCAGTTGTGTCTTACACGAATGTAAATAGTGCAATAGTATGCGTGCAGATCTAAACGTCATTGGTTGAAACAAACGCTGGAGATTGTCACATTTAAACGATTCGATCTTATGTCTGTGTGTGTGTGTGTGTGTGTGTGTGTGTGTGTTTGTGTAAAAGTGTTAAGAAAATAAATGTGTAAATGAGATGGTCTGAATGATGCACGCACCTGTTGCTCAGGTCAGGAGAGTGACCGATGCTAGGCTAGGTTTGATGGTTCTTCATCAGTTTTATAAGCAAAGTCATTCCAAATTTCACTTCTACTCCTCTCTTTATTAATTAGTTTTGGTCATGTTGAGGGAGATTCGACTGCTTTATCCATGCTGTTGTGGGTTTCACGTCAGTTTGGGTTGCGCACTGCCACCTAGCGGTGAACTTCGGAATATAATACCATAATCATGATATCGCACCGTTTGAAAAAATATATATACCCAGTACCGGTATACCGCGCATCCCTAGTGTGTGGTGCTGTTCAGAGAGGAGTGTTACGGCGGGTGTTAGTGAAGCTTCTGACCCGACGGTGGAAACGCAGTGGGGATTAGGGCTCGGCGCTACAGGTCTGAGGATATTAGCCCGGCCCGACCCGATTAAAGCCCGGCTCACACAGGCCCGACAGTGGAAACGCAGCTAATGACAGCTAGTCAAGTAAACAGCACTGGAGGAGAGCAGCGCTGGCTATATCAGCGGGACACACCGATCTGCACGGTCATCTTGGGTGTGATGGTGGGCAGGCGGCAGCTCAGGCGGTGAGGTTGGGATGGGAGGAGAGCGGAGGCTGCAGGCTGGACAGCAGGGACACGATCAGCTCCTCATCCCAGGGGTCCGGCACCAGATGAACACACACTGCAGGAACAAGCACACGGTGAGGAACCCGTTACAAACACACAAGCAATGAAGTCTGAACGGGCCGATACCTGCTGTGGATGTGTCCATGGGGCTCATGGGAGCACCGGGTCTCCTGGAGCTCTGCGGTGGGCTGGCCATGGCACCCGGTTCTGTGGGCCGCTGTGGGCTGTCAGTGCAGAACCAGTCGGGGCTCCTGGACTCCTCCGGGGCTGGTCTCGGACTCATTAGGAGAGACTCATGCAGCATCTGAAGCGCTTTCACCCCTGATTTCCGCTGCTGGAAGGATTTTTCGGGAAGCAGGATGTCTACATCCTCCGCTGGCTCTGGGCTTTGGTTTTCGGGTGCTTTCTCCGGGCTCTGGTAGACGGTCCAGGCGGGACGAGAGGCTACCGGACTCATCATGACATCGAGATCTGGTTCTGCCGCGTGGGCCGAGCTGTCCAGCTGGAACCAGTCCAGTCCCGGGGCAGCTTTCGGACTCATGAGGAGATCTTCCTGCATCTCCAATGGCTCACTATGTCTGTGCAAGGAGCTCTTGGGCTGGAGGTCATCAGGAGCTGCGGGCGGTTTCTCCGGGCTCTGGTAGATGCTCCAGCCGGGCCGGCTGCTGATGGACTCGTCCTGCATCCTCAGGGATGTGTGGTCAGGGAAGGACAGGGCGGCCAGCGGATGTCTGCTGCTGCTGCTGTGGAGGGAAAGCCCTTGACTTGGTTGAGCCAACGACACACCCTCTCCAACGATCGTGCCCTGAGCCCGACTGCTGCAGTCCGCCCGCTCCGACGGCTTCTCCTCCACTGGACTCTGCTCCATGATTGGACTGCAGGCAAAGGAGACAGTGTCCCATCAGCTACAACACACACCGGCTCACACAGAAGACTAAGACATCTTAATTTCAATCTATTATAAGTAATGAGAGTTAGTAGACATGTAGTTGCAAAGTCAGTAGAATGTCTAAAGTGACCATTGAAATTGTGTTACCAAAATATCTTACTGATAGGGGTGTGCGATAATATCGTACGTGTTGTTTTAATGATGTGCGATCTGACATTATCGAGTATATCCCTCACACACCCCCAGAGAGTGCACACACACACACTACGTGATGTAGTTTTGTTGATAAGACTAGTGCGGGTGCGCATTAGAGTTACACACTTTCACTGCGTGATTCTGTTTATATCATAATACACACTCACCTAAAGGATTATTAGGAACACATGCTCAATTTCTCATTAGTGCAATTAACTAATCAACCAATCACATGGCAGTTGCTTCAATGCATTTCGGGGTGTGGTCCTGGTCAAGACAATCTCCTGAACTCCAAACTGAATGTCAGAATGGGAAAGAAAGGGGATTTAAGCAATTTTGAGCGTGGCATGGTTGTTGGTGCCAGACGGGCCGATCTGAGTATTTCACAATCTGCTCAGTTACTGGGATTTTCACACACAACCATTTCTAGGGTTTACAAAGAATGGTGTGAAAAGGGAAAAACATCCAGTATGCGGCAGTCCTGTGGGAGAAAATGCCTTGTTGATGCTAGAGGTCAGAGGAGAATGGGCCGACTGATTCAATCTGATAGAAGAGCAACTTTGACTGAAATAACCACTGCATAACCGAGGTATGCAGCAAAGCATTTAGAAGCCACAACACACACAACCTTGAGGCGGATGGGCTACACAGCAGAAGACCCACCGGGTACCACTCATCTACACTACAAACAGGAAAAAGAGGCTACAATTTGCACCAGCTCACCAAAATTGGACAGTTGAAGACTGGAAAATGTTGCCTGGTCTGATGAGTCTCGATTTCTGAGACATTCAGATGGTAGAGTCAGAATTTGGCGAAACAGAATGAGAACATGATCCATCATGCCTTGTTCCCACTGTGCAGGCTGGTGGTGGTGGTGTAATGGTGTGGGGATGTTTTCACTGTGCAGGCTGGTGGTGGTGGTGTAATGGTGGGGGATGTTTTCACTGTGCAGGCTGGTGGTGGTGGTGTAATGGTGTGGGGATGTTTTCACTGTGCAGGCTGGTGGTGGTGGTGTAATGGTGTGGGGGATGTTTTCACTGTGCAGGCTGGTGGTGGTGGGGTAATGGTGTGGGGGATGTTTTCACTGTGCAGGCTGGTGGTGGTGGTGTAATGGTGGGGGATGTTTTCACTGTGCAGGCTGGTGGTGGTGGTGTAATGGTGTGGGGATGTTTTCACTGTGCAGGCTGGTGGTGGTGGTGTAATGGTGTGGGGATGTTTTCACTGTGCAGGCTGGTGGTGGTGGTGTAATGGTGTGGGGGATGTTTTCACTGTGCAGGCTGGTGGTGGTGTAATGGTGTGGGGGATGTTTTCACTGTGCAGGCTGGTGGTGGTGGTGTAATGGTGTGGGGATGTTTTCACTGTGCAGGCTGGTGGTGGTGGAGTAATGGTGTGGGGGTGTTTTCACTGTGCAGGCTGGTGGTGGTGTAATGGTGTGGGGGATGTTTTCACTGTGCAGGCTGGTGGTGGTGGTGTAATGGTGTGGGATGTTTTCACTGTGCAGGCTGGTGGT